>APFE030796660.1:37687-80447 GCA_000404065.3 Pinus taeda | reverse complement strand
GTGGCTCATTGATTCTAGAGCTTCTTATCACATGGCCAAAAATAAAGCCATGTTTTCTTCTTTAAATGATTGTAACACCAAAATATATATGTTGGTGATGATAGATCTCTTAGTGTTGTAGGGACTGGAACTGTTCATATAGACAATGGTCAATTTAATGATGTATTATGTGTTCCAACCTTATCCTACAACCTTCTATCTCTATATCAGATAACTCATTCAGGTGAAGGTAAAATCATTGAATTTTCACCTATGATGTTGTAATTAAGGACCTAAAGGATCCTATATAGATTTTAGCTACTGGCATTACTGATGATTCTACAAGGTTGTATAAGTTTCACAACTTTGGGTCATTCAATCTTCCCTCGGTATTTGTTGCTCATAAAGATGAAGTGAGCAAACTTTGGCATGAGCGATTTGGTCACTTAAACTATCGCTCCCTTCAGAATCTATGTAAAGAAAATATGGTGACAGGTCTTCCAATGGTATCTTGCAGAGATGGTGTTTGTTCCGGATGTGTACTCGAAAAACATCATCGGGACAGTTTTGAAAAACGTGCCTCTTGGCAGCCTCAGCCCCTTTACAGCTTGTGCACAGTGATTCATGTGGTCCACTTCCTGTTGCTTCATTCTCTGGCTGCAAGTATTTCTTAACTTTCATTGATGATTTCTCCAGACGCACTTGGGTATACTTCTTAAAACTCAAGAGCGAAGTATTTAACACATTTTTGGCCTTCAAAGCCTTTGTTGAAAAACAACCTGGACATCAAATTCTTAAGCTAAGAACTGATAATGGTGGAGAATATGTTAAAAACACTTCATCAACTTTTGCACTGAGATTGGAATTCAAATGCAACATACTGTTCCATATACTCCACAACAAAATGGTGTAGCTGAAAGGAAGAATCACACCTTAAAGGAAATGGCTAATTGTATGCTTCAATCTAAAGGACTTAGTCTTAACTATTAAGCAGAAGCAATTAACCGTGCAAATTACATAATAAATCGCACTCCTACTAAGGTTTTAAAGAATATCACTCCAGAAGAAGCATGGAGCTCAGTTAAACCAGATGTGAGTCACTTTCGTGTTTTTGGAAGTGAAGCATGGGCCCATATTCCAGATGAGAAACATAAAGCTTTAGAACCTAAGAGTGAAAAATGTATTTTTGTTGGATATTCTGAAGATGTCAAAGAATATAGACTTATTCCATTTAAGTCCAAAAATGTTATCATTAGAAGAGATGTAAAGTTTGATGAAAATAAATCGGCCTACGAGCCTAGTTCGGCGCATGTGCCACCTCTCTCTATCTCTTCTACCTTTGAACACATTTCTTCTTCAGATGATGAAAGTGAGGATGAACTCCCCCACCTTCTCAGGATCCTCCTTCAGCTCCTCCACTTCCAAAATGGGTCCGTGCTACTCGGGATGCAGCAGGTGATCTTGTCGGTGATCCTATAGATCAGCGTCGTACAAGTTCTCAATTCGAAAGAGCCTCTTCTTTACTGGCTCAAGTCTCAGTGAATTATGATCCTGACACCTTTGCAAAAGCTTCAGGTCATCCAAATTGGGACGCAGCTATGAATGAAGAATATCGTTCATTATTGGCAAACGATACATGGGATCTTATTCCTCTACCAAAGGGATGAAAACCTGTTAGATGCAAATGGGTTTATAGAACCAAGTATGGACCAGATGGGAAAGTTGATAAACATAAAGCTCGTCTTGTTGCTAAGGGTTTTTCACAGGTTGAAGGCATTGACTACACTGAAACCTTCTCCCCTATTGCCAAAATGAACTCTATCCGCCTTGTTCTTTCCCTTGTTGCCTCTTTAAAATGGGAAGTCCATCAGATGGATGTTAAATCTGCCTTCTTGCATGGGGACTTGCATGAAGAAATCTATATGGAACAACCCATTGGCTTCATCCAAACAGACTCCAGCCTTGTTTGTCGACTTAAGAAATCTCTTTATGGTCTCAAGCAAGCTCCTCGGGCTTGGTATGCCAAAATGGATAGCTTTCTTTTAGAATCTGGCTTTTCTAGGTGTCATTCTGACGATACTGTCTACACCAAGAAAGTGGGAAACTCTCTTATCATCCTTGTTCTTTATGTTGATGATCTTATTCTTACTGGTAGTGATCCCAACCTTATAAACCATGTGAAGTCCAGCCTTAAAAAGAAATTTGAAATGACAGACTTAGGACACTTACACTATTTTCTCGGTCTTCAAGTCTTGCAATCCAAGGAGGGTATTTCCCTTTCCCAGTCCAAGTATGCTTGTGATATTCTTCGTCATTTTCACATGGAAGATTGTAAGCCAGGTCCTTCTCCCTTTCAGTCTGGAGTCAAACTTTCAGTCTCTTGTACTTCTCCTGAAGTTGATGCTACCTTATACTGTCAACTTGTAGGAAAACTCTTGTATTTAACCCATACTCATCCTGACCTTTCCTTTGCTGTTGGCCTTGTTGCTCGTTTTTTGCAAAACCCCCATGAAAGTCATTGGAAAGCAGCTAAAAGAATACTTCGTTATGTTCGAGGTACAATACAGTTTGGGATTCATTACAGTGCCAAAGCAACTCCTCTATTAGTTGGTTTCACTGATTCTGATTGGGCTGGTGACCCTGATGATCGGAAGTCTACTGCCAGTTATGTGTTCACTCTTGGTTCAGGACCTATTACATGGGCTTGCAAGAAACAAGGTGCCATTTCTCTTTCTTCAGCAGAAGCAGAGTATCGTGGTGCCGTAGAAGCTAGTAAGGAAGCCTTGTGGCTTCGTCAGATCCTATCAGAGTTTGGCTTTCAGCAGCAGCATCTGACTACACTTTGGTGTGATAATCAAAGTGCCATTCAACTATGCAAAGATCCTGTCCAGCATCAGTGTAGCAAACACATTGAACTACACATGCACTTCATCAAAAAGCTCATTCATGACCATGTTATTGAAGTGCAATATTCTTCAACAGATGATCAAGTTGCAGACATCTTTACAAAGGCTCTCACAGAGGTGAAGTTTACTAAACTTCGATTTATGGTTGGAGTTCAGGAAGTTGTCACTAAGGGGGGATAGTCTCTAGTGCCTCCTTCCTTCTCCTATTGTGTCATATTTGTAAATCCTTCAATCCTATCCCAAGTTGTTCTTAAGGGGGGATGTTAGGATATTCCGACACATAGGAATAGTTAAGTATAACTTGGTCTAGTATAGAGTTAAGTAAAGTGTGTTTCTTTACTATGTACATTTGTAACTTACAATCCAACGGTCACGATATGTAGTGATCCGACAGTTCATTGTCTCCTTGGTATTACCGACACTTGATCTGTGGCTTAACACCAATTGGTTCATGATTTCTATTTAAAGCGCAGGAGGGTCATTTGTAGGTTAACCATTCACGAGACAAGCTTATGTAAATTTTCATTCTTTTATTAATAAATTGCCTCAAGTGGCCGCGTTGGCTCAGGCCGTGGACTGTTTCCCTCTTTGAGTGTTTTAACCACGTCAAAATACTGGTGTATTGATCTATGATCTATTTGTGAGTGGTGTCCTTCAGTATTCTGTCTTACGAACTTACCCTGTAAATTCCTACAACATTATTCACCATTTCTAGCCTCCAAGGTAATTTCCAGATTGAAGATTTGATCATTAAAAGTGCCAACTCAGAAATTCGTTGCAATAAGGAGCAACGGTTTTGTGGTTGAGATTCTGAGCAAATGAAGAAGAATTTGGAAAATCTGGAACATGGCTTTTGTCCAGAATGGACCCAATTAACTTTAATGAAGAACGATTTGCCCAAATTCAGGTTGTGCTAAGAGAAACGCAAGGATCTTTGAGCATGAATTTCTCAGATTTGTTTTTGCGGCTCTCCTCCAAATCTCAATTACAAAGACCAAATTCGCCTTGCTCTTATTAAAAGTTTAATGGGAATATATTTTCTTGTTGATCAATTGGTTAGAATCAATCCAATTCTGTAACAGAAATCATGTTGTAATTATCTTTGTTGTAACTTCTCTCTGATCTCTCTCTATTTAAATGAGAACAGAGATCAGAGAAAGGGATGATTAATTTAGAGAGGGATGATGAATTTAGAGATGGAGACTTAAGGATTCAAAATTATGATTTGAATTAGCAATTCAGAAGCAAGGATTCATGATAGGATAGGAAGGATAACGGATTGTTCCATGTTGTAATTCTCAAGCTTTTGCTATTGTAATGATTTGATAATTTGATGATTAATATATGATTTGGGAGTTGTTGCTCATTCTTCTCATCTAAAGTAGCCCAGCAGTGCCCGTTAGCAGCTAAGGGCCCAGCCACTGGTGGATTACGCTGCTGCTATATTATATCTTTATGCTTCTTGTGTGGTTTGATCTCTTTCTTTTACTCTGTTTAGTAATATGACGCACTTTACTGTTTTACATATCAGCGTTGTTATATATACTTCATTGGATACTATCATTATCTGCAACAGGAATGCTATGTTATCATTTTAACTTTGTATCACATTGTTGTTCCTTTTGATAATTGATATAATCTTGTTGTTCCTTACAGATTGTCATTCGATTACAGATTAACCGCAATGTATGTTCCTAAATCGGTACAATTGTATGATGTATTCTTAAATTGTGACTGTTGTTTATTCGGGATTGTTGTTCCGTTACAATTGTTGTTACTTTATAGATGTGATTCATGCGTATTGTATCAAAGCTCAGATTACTATCCCTTTTAATGATAAGTGTGTTGCGTGCTTGACTTGGGTTGCTGTACATTTAGATTTAATCAGTTGTTCTATACTTTATCTTTGATAATTTGTTGTTCCATTTCTGTTTTCTATTCAATTCAAAGGTTGTTACTCAATTCTTGTTGATTATAATTATTGCTGCATTCATTTACGTAGGATAGTGTTTTGTTGTTCAATCCTATTTATAGAAGTAGATGATGTTCCATTTCTTAATTACTGTTCCATTTTCTGTTATTTGCGTTATTGATTGCTTTGGTGTGCAGCAGGCTGTCAACTGTAGATAACATTGGTTACTCCTTCCTTGTTCTCAGATTGATTATCTTGTTCTAGTTTGATTTTAATTGTATCAATCTCTAGAGGAATGATTTATTGCTCCTGTATCCTCAATTGATGTTTGCTGAGTGAATAGTTGGATTTCAGAGCATTTGAGTTTATGTTATTGTTAGATTTCTTTTTCAAGGATTCATTTACTTTTGGATCTTAAGCACTATACAAAAAAACATTACTCTTGAGTAATTAGCTGCCTCATACTGAGAACACTCTTGAAATAAAAAGTTGTCCCTAGGTTGACAATTAATCTGAAGTTAATTAGGAGTTAAAAAGACACCTTTTTATCGCTCCACAACAACCACAACAACAACAAGCACTTCCAACAACTAAATGTGATGTTATAATATCTACTAGGATAAGTAGACCCCATGAACAATACTCTCCTTCATTATATTATGTATCGTTGACTTATTCTGGTGAACCAGAATGTTATGAAGAAACAATGCAAGTAGAAACCAGGAAGAAGTGGGAGAAATCCATGAAAGAAGAGGTGGACTCCTTAGCACATAAGTAAACTTGGACTTAGTCAAGTTGCCTGCAGTTAAAATAACATTGCAAAATAAATGAGTTTACAGGTTGAAGGAAGAAAATGCAGGTAGAAAAAGATAGAAAGCTAGAATTGTGGTGAAGGGGTTTGCACATAAAAGGGTATAGACTTTGGTGAGATATTTTCTCCTCTTGTTAAAATGAATTCAATCAGAACTATTTTATGTCTAATAGTAGCTGAAGATTTGCATCTTGAGCAGTTAAATGTAAAGAAAACCTTTCTCCATGGGGATTTGGAGGAACAGATATATATGTAGCAACCACAAGGATATGAGGTAAAAGGGAAGGAGAAACTAGTGTGCAGAATGAAGAAGATCTTGTATGGCTTAAAATAGGCTCCAAGGTAGTGATATCTAAAATTTGATAGGCTTACGTCTCAACAAGGTTATACTAGATGTTAATCTAATCATAGTAATTCTTTCTTTCCCTTCAACGCAATTCCTTTAGGTTACTTCATGTAGATCTCCCCTTCGAGATCCTCGTGAAGAAATTTTGTACTCAGATCCATCAGTGCTACCTCAAAATCAAAAGCAACAACAATAGATAAAAGTAATGTAATAGAAGCTCTCTTGGAAATAAGAGAAAAAACATCACAAAATTTAATTCCTGACCCTTGGGAATAACCTTTTTCTACCAACCGAAGTTTGTATTTCTCTACCTTGCCTTCTTCATTCAATTTCTTTTTAAAAAATCATTTTCTTCTAACGCGTTGCCTTTGAACCAAAAACTCCACTAGATCCCAAGCCTCATTTTTGTTCAAAGATGTCATTTCGTCAAACATGGCCTCTTTCCATAGTTTTCCATCCTTTGAATCTTCTACCTCCCTGACATTTTTGGGATCATCATCAATAACTGATAAAGAAAATTTTGAATAGAAATAATATGGACTATACCTTTTTGGTTTCCTTCTTTCTCGAACTGATATTCTCATAGCGAGTTTGTGGCTCTTAATCTTTTCATTTCATTTGTGTTGTAGGGCCTGATTCTTCCTCATTTAGCTCAAACTCTATCTTCCCAAATTTCTTTGGTAGGACTTTATGTTTAACTACATATTTCACCTCTTTAAACACCACATCTTGGTTGTACACAACCTTCCTTGTTTCTGGGTTCCAAATCTTATAACCTTTTAAACTATCCTTATACTAAATAAAGATGCACCTTTTAGATTTACTATCCAACTTGGCTCTTTTCTCCTTTGGAACATGTACATATGTATCACAGTCAAATACCGTCAAACGTGAAAGAGACGGTTTCTTACTAGTCCATCCCTCATGTGGAGTCTTATCCTCCAACATCGAAGAAGGTGATTTGTTGACCATGTAAGATGCAGTCTCCATCATCTCTACCCATAATTCTTGTCCTAACCTGATACCACTAAGCATGTTTCTTTCCTTTTCCATTAACATCCTATTCTTTCTTTCTACAACTCAATTTTGTTGAGGTGTGTATGGAGTGGTCTTATGTCATGATATGCGAAATTTCTTACAGAAGCATTCAAATTCCTTCTTGCAAAACTCTCAACGATTATCTATACTCAACACCTTTATCTTCTTCTCTGTCTAATTTTCAACAAGAGCCTTAAATTCTTTGAACATGCCAAATACTTGAGGAAATATATCCATGTATTCCTTGAGAATTTATCTATAAATTATACATAGTACATAGACTTAGTAAATGATGGAGCCGACATAAGTCCAAACACATCACTATGCACAAGATCTAATATCCCTTTTGCCCTCTTAGAACTAGAGGGAAAACTCGCCCAATTCTGATTCCCATATACAAAATGTTCACAAAAATGAAAATCCAGAGAGAAATTAGACATACCTTCTACCATACCATTACCATGAAGTATTCGAAGGTCCTTCTCTCCAATATGTCTAAGCCTTTGATGCCATAGCATGGTATTTCCTTAAGAGACCACTAGATTTTCTGCTTTACTTTCAAGAACCACAAAACTGTTGTACCCATCATTAACAGTGCTACCGAGAAGCTTGTATAAAGTTCCAATCTAAACTGCTTGCAACAATACTCATGCTCCCCAAACCATCTTGAAGGTATCTTTCTAAAACATTGTTTTTACACCTGCATCATATATCTTGCATACAGAAAGCATATTTCTAACCAATACAGGAATATGAAGAACACTCAAAAGTGTTGTAATCCTCCGACCTTGCAACTTCAGCTCGACTTTTCAACATCGCATGATCTAGCCTTCCTATCATTTCCTAAGGAGACATTACCACCATCATATTTTTCATACTCACAGAACCACTCCCTATGGGTAGTCAAGTGAAAGGATGCACCTGATTCAATCAACCATGCCTCATGATCTACATGCATACTTGAATAAGAAGCCAAGTACACATCCCCACCTTCATCTAAGGTGTCTTTTGCCTCTAGAGAAGGAGAATCATCATATCCCTTTCCTTTCTTAGGAGCTTTAGATCTGTAGTCCTTTTCGAACTTCCCTTCCTTTCTGCATTTCTAGCACACCTTTACAAGTTTTCCTAAAGATTTATATCTCCGACTCGAGGACTTATTTTTGCTTCTTTTCTAGGACCATCCTCGTAAAGACAAGGCATCTCAATTCTAGCTCTCCATATTTTTTTGTTTCATCTCCTCTGATAACAAGGATGAGACTATTTCATCAAACTTCAAGGTAGTTGTATTGGTACTTATAGAAACAATCAGATTATCCCATGAATCTGGTAGAGAACACAACAAGTTGATGCACTTATCTCCATCTCAGTTTTTTATATCAATAGATAACAATCTTTTCACTGAGCTTTGATAGTTCTACATCATTGGAAAATATGTAGATATATTCCACCAAACTATGGAAACGTCACATCATAATCATCTAGCTTTCACAAATGGAATAGCAGCTCTTGTAGCCATGTATGTTGTGATAGTTTGTTATTCGTTTATGTGGAGTCCCTCCTTTATACATATGTTTCACCATAATTATTCACACTTCTCTTTCCCTCTTGCTGAATCCTACAACTATATCATTAACGCTACCATCTATGATTAAACTTGTGTCATTCTTGTGTTTTTTTTGCTACTTGCATGGGACACCTATGTTTTAATGGAAATATGTAGTGTTTCAAACTGCATGGAAACTTTTTTTGACATAATAGAATAGGTATATGTAGTAGTATTCATGCAATAAACCATTCTCAGTATTACACATCTGGCACCTAAAATGACAACTGGTCCAACAAGACTTTGAACCTTTAATCAAATACCCATATTGTCTCACCAACATGTTCTTTGATTTCCATAATCTCGGTAATACATTGAGACTCTCATTTCAGTGTTTGGAACCTTGTTAACAAGGATTTCCTAATCTCTTTGAATCCTACACCTTGTCCCCAAAGTGTGGTGTTCTTATATTTCATATACTAGGTTAACATGCAATCCCTAAAAGTGATCACCAATTCTGACACCTTTTATTTTCTCATCTTGTACGTACTTGACATTCCAAACTACTTCACACATATAAGTATGCTACTCCAGATTGTTTGATCGAACACCGTGAAAGAGAAACATTTGCATGTAAGGCTCAATATCCATCATTTTTCTCCACACAGTTATGCTTTGCAATAGTTTTGGCTGAATTTTTGATATCCTACATCTTGTCCTTGTCTGACTACTTCCACTATTATGTCTACCTTTACTATTATCTTTATTAATTAAATTCAACTACAAGAATCTACTAGGCAATCTCACTTCCTAGCTTAGAAACAACTGTGGGATCGTGGGTTTGACATAGGTATGGCTTCCGTAAGGTAAATGCAATACAATATTCCTTCTTATTCGAATATGGGTTTATGATCTCTTTCCTTGTTATTTAGTTTTTCCTTGTGTAATATCTTCTTGTCTTTTAGGTGTTGCATTGCATCAAAATGTGGTGGGTGAAAATTTATTCCCAATTTTCACTATTATTTTTCCTTCATGTTCCTTCCCTCGCTTCCCTTTTTTCCCCTCTATATGTCATAGACTTCGACACAAGACTCTCTCTCACTTCACTAATGCATCAAAATGTTAGTTTTTGTAAAACACTTTGCTAGCTTCTTCTATCACGTTCTCTTCCTATGTTGATGTTTGAATTTTAACCGTCCTTGTGTCCTCCACACTTTTATCTCTCTAATGTAGAAACATCCTTAGTTCACCTCATTCACTCTTTTGTATCATTCATGTTTACTCCATGAGGCCATCCATTTGTCATCCCCTAGTCTTCCCATCGCACAAAAAGAGATATATCTGCTCAAGGTATCAGATTCTAGAAGCATTACTCCTTTGTCACACAATGACATCTTTATCCAGGTAAATAACAATTTCACAAGTCTCCCTCATGGTCCTTTCAAAAAAATTCTCTTCGTGTCACTATAGAAATGAGTAGCTTCTATTACAAATTAAATAATAAACCCCTCAAATACATTATTCAACCAAAAATTGACTACACACTAAACTTTATTGTATACCAAGTTTAATCTTCAGATTAGTTCTATATTCCAACTATATAGTACCATCGTGCACCATTTTGTGATGTGCTCTCATAGCCTTAGCAACCACTCAACTAGAATTATAGGAAACTCAATAATGGAAATCTCAAGTAAGTTTGTAAAGACATACCTTTGTAGCTACTCCTTAAGATCCATTTCCTGGTATCTAGTTTGTTTTACTAATAATTCGTTTTGCTTTGACTATATCCACCATTCTATCTCTTAATTAGTTGGATTTCACATCCCTTTCAATCAATATTCCCACTCTAAACAGCGAAACTATTTGTTGGTGCATAGAGGGCAAAATCGTGTTTAAATCGAAACAACAACAAAACCCCTAAAACACCATCCCTTTCGATAACCCCTACAAGTAGGTGAAGTCTCACCGAGGCATATTATGATGGATTAGAGGAACAAAGACAGCTTCGGAGTGGTGAAGTAGACATGGAGCCTATATTATTGATACCATTCTCAATACAAAAGAAAGTTTAAGTGTACCCCTACTTCGTACCTTAAATTGATCATTACCACAACAAAATAGAGCATAATAGATAAACTAGATAATTTATATTGTAATGCAAACAACAAAAAATGATCCGTAAAAATTAATTGTATTACTTCAGAAATCCTTCACTACATCATAGTTGTTGCGACCCACTAGCCTAATCCATTAAACTATAGTGAAAAAACTTTAAAAAACATTTATTCTAGCCTTAACCATAACAAAACATGACCTAACCTCAAATAACATTGTGTCCTTATTTATCATTTACATTGGGGAATAAGGTGGACAAACAACATACTTTTACCATGGTTAATTCCTAATACTATGGGTCAAAAGCTGAAAATCATCCTAAAGTATTTCCATCCTTTTCACATTATGAACACTACTCCTTAGCTGACCCTTCTACATGAAATCCTTTTGTGTGATGCTCTTTTGCACATATCTCAAAAACACTCCTCAATGTTGCTGCTCCAACAAGACCCATCTTAGTCCAAAACTACCATATTGATGGAACCCATAACCCACTTGGAGGTAAAAAATACCCTACCCCTTTTTATCTAACAATATTTGTAGGTGGAATTTGATGGGATTATAGAATAGAGGTGTTATGTTGAAGAAAATTACACATCACATAAGATAGCATAGTATTATTTGCATGAATCTTCACTCTAAACTACAATGGTTTGAGGTTGAGGGGTGAAGGTATGGTTAAAGGTACACCTAGAAAAGGGCATCACTCTCAATGGGTTACCACTATCACTATCTTAACTTGAGGAACGGAAAGGCTTACCCCATGGAATTTACTAATGTTTCAATAATTGACATGCTGACCCAAAATTGACTGCCATGTAATGTATGTAAAAAATAAAATGGAAACTCCCTATAAAGAGGTTTATCAATTACTTTGAACCTACCTATCCAACCCATCCCATTCTCTTTGAATAGTTGGAATGTGCACTAATCCATGCAAAAGCACATTAATTAGGAGTTTGTTTTTGTAATTAAGAGTTTGGTTTTGTCTACAATGAAGAAATACTTGGACAATAATTCCTTTTGTAATTATGGATATATTTCCCCTCTTCTATGGTAATTCCATTTAAGTATTATTTCATTTCCTTGACTTATATTCAAGTATATTCAAATAATTTCTCATGGGCATTGCTAATGAATGAAACAATCGTGTTGAGTGATGTGTTTGAGGAAACATATAATACGTCTCTAATATTATTAAATTTAGTAAATAAGTTTCTAATTACATTAAATATAGATTAATTTTCACGCTTGGGTCTCCATTGAAACACTAGGCATTTATAGTTTGGTTTTAGATTTTTTTTTGTTATCCTAATAGAGTAAACAATACACTTAAATAAAAATAATAATAATAAATTACAAATTATTTAAATTTGTATAATTTAATAATATCAAAATAATGTATAAAATATGAAATACGTTAAAATGTGAACTTATTTATCAAAATATTTTTATTCTAGTGATTTCAATCTCCTCTCCTTTGTGCTCTTCCTCAATAGATTCAGATTGAATGATGAACATTATGCTCCTATTAATAGAAAAGTTGAAAAATACACAGCGTGAATGGAGAAAACGAGTGGTAAAGGGATTGCGGTTTTTTTATTTGTTTTTACACTGGGGAACATGTGCATTAGTTTTCATATAGACTAATACGTAGGTGAAGATGGTCATGGAATATAATTGGTGGTTTAGTAAACAGTAAAGTAATTTAAATATGAATACATGTGTTTTCTTAGAGTGTGCATGCCTAAAATTAACGATAGGTGAAGGTGGACATCGCAAGTAAATGGGAGTTAAACGAGCACTAAAGTAATTTAAATTTAGTCGCATGTGCATGTTTATTATTGACAACAGGTGCACGTGCACATTTCTATTACGCCAAATTTGAAAAACTTCCTACACTCACTTACAACATTAAACAAGAAGTCTAATAACTTAACCATATCCATTACTATGATAAATTGTATTAAAGAGTATATCCATCTATATTAGATAAAATTTTTTAATGAATCCTCCATTTAGTTAGAGCTCAATCACAAGTCTTAGAACAACATGTTCTTCCTTCTTTGATTAACTCTTCTCAAATTCCATTTAGAAGCATGTTTTTTTTTAAATATAGGACATCATTGAGTCATTACGAATCTCATATTCAAAAGAAGTATATCATTTACAACATGTCTCGATTGGTTATAATTAGTTGCATTCTAATTTGTTTAAAGCATTGTTTAGTATTTTTTTTTTTTAAGTAAATTTGGCTATCCAATACCTCCTCATTTCCTAGTAATTGATGTAGCCCTATGGGCGCAGTTACTGAAAAATTCACAAATTTCAGAAGAGGTTGCTCATATCCCAGCATTAGCTCTAACTATAGTGTGCTCTGAATTGAAAACCCACTCAGATGGCCACACTGAAAGGGCAATAACAACTCCAAACCTCCGAAGTTTAAAACGAAGCTGCTAAATTCTAGAAGTTCTGATAGTTCCTTCTGTGCTCAATCCTCTTATCAGTCATGCACTTTAAGAGATCAAGGGTGCACAGGGGCGAGAATCCACGTGTTCCATCTAGAACCGTCAGATCCCGACGTCATTGTAATGTATCACACACTAAACCATACTCCATGTTGTAGCTCGCGCAGATCACCAGACTCATTCTCCACATGCATATATCCAACGCAATTCTCCACAACCTTCTCATGGCTCCATGAACAATAGCTGGTGTCCAGAGCAGTTTCACACTGTTGCAGGACGTCCTAAACAGGGTGACTGCTCACACATTCTATGCATTCAAACAGTAGTTGACAGCAATTGAAGAACTATTGCAACTTTAATAAAATTTCAAAACTTTGCACAAATGAAACCCGACGTTTCACGCCCCCAAGCCTACGGTGGTCTTCCAACCATGCCGGCGAGGTGCAGCACCACCCCACACTTTCTTTTTAACAATACTAATGTGTGCGGACTATGCCTAATTCACAACCGATATTTAGTTTGTCTTTCACAACCAAGTAAAATGCATTAAACCTTTATATCAATGAAGCCCATACTCATTCATTATCATAGCAATTATAAAGGACATCAATTGCACGATATAAAGGGGAGGGGCAACTCCCGAACAGTCTGCCCAACAATATATTATAAATCAGTTTACAAGATTACAACATGCTAGTGTGCTTGGCAAACTCCAAGCCAACACTTAGCCAATTTTTACAACATGAGGCAACCTGCCTTTACATAAGAGAAAGTGCACCTTTGCACCAAGAGTGGGTGCCCACATGGGTCACCAACACACTCTTACATAGCCCTGCACAATCTGCACGTCCAACCTTACTCATGGCCCTCTTACATCAACCAAAACCCAAGTGTCACTTCTGCGCACATATCATGTTATGCGCACGAGTTATGCGCACTCAACCTGTGCCTTCTCCACTTGATATGCGAAGACAAGAGGAAGTGCGAGCTTGTTTCTTGCCATCAAACGCTCCAATGTGTGACATATATATACCTATGTCAACCTGACTGTGTGTGGGCAGTGGCAGCTCGGCCGACCCCCAAAATTCCATCCAACGCACCCCTTCATCGCACGCCAATGCTGTCGGCTTTGCCATAGCGTAAGCCACGCCAATTGGTGTATAACTGCGTTGTCTAGTTCATTGCTTCAACTTACTGTCCATGCGCTCCAACCGCAGTATGTTCGTCATGTGTGCAGCTCGTCGCATTCGCAGTTCGTCGTCCGTGCCTACCCGCAGCTCATCGTACACGCCTACCCGCAGCTTGTCGTGCGCATCCACCTACGCGCCTGCCCTTGTGCGGCCGACCCATCATTCACCGCGCGCTCGCCTCATCGTGCGCCCGACCCATCGTTCACCCGCGCGCCCGTCATGCACGGTGACTCACCTAGCACCCGAAAGCATTCACGCCCAAGGGCCATACATCCTCCTCCACCTGAAGTCGTTGTCATCCTCGACAACATCCCCAAGCATCAATCCATGATGTCAACTCCTCCATATATGGCAAACATCCCTGTAACATATGTAGGCTCATCTCTGCCATGTCTCATCTAAGTGACCAACTGTCACCAAGATAGTCCATACCAAAGTATGTCATAGATGCCCATGATCATCGACCACCTGCCACAACATCCCCATGGTGCTCTCCACCATGGTAGGCTGGTCCTCCCAACTCAAGCTACATGTCCACTGCAACAATGTATCAACTCCATCATGTCACCAACTCGATCATGTGAAAAACTGCCCATGATATGCCAACAAGTGCTAACACATCACAACCATGTGCCAACATTTCATCGAACTGCCAAGTGCTGAAAGAGAACACTTCTCCATCAAGTGTCAAGTCAAATGTTTCAAGAGAGCACCTCATCGTCAAGTCAAGTGCCTCAAGAGAACACCTCATCATCATCATGTGTCCTATGTGTCCAGTTGCCATGATACTCCACCATAATGCCAACATAACTCTGCCATATGTCAACATGTCATCTCATCGCAACAACTTCATGTGTCCTATGTGCTCAGCTACCATGATACTCCACCCTAATGCCAACATTCCATTGCTCACTGACGTCCCCCATGCCTTGAACTAGTTGGGTAGCTAATCCAACCATCATGCCCAAATCATGAGAGTGAACATCCTTATGCCACCATCAGTTGTTTCCCAAAACATCTGCCACATCCTGAACCCATCAAGAATAAACCATGCTCAGGTCCATGAAGTAGTCTCCATCAATATGCAACATGTCATGATGCTTGATACCAAGCCATCCCTGCACCATCAAACCTGCTCAAATGCTTAAGGGACTCACTGCCATGAGCAGCTAACAATGAGCCCCATCTTCTTGTTCCTCTAAGATGATGTAGAGGGGTGAGAGCCTGAAGGCTCTCCCTCACTAATCAATTCGATCCACCTATCAGGATCTTCAACTTCCAACCTTTGTAGATAAGTGACCCAGTCCTCACCCGGCCTCACATATACTTCATCATCATCCTCATCCTCAATCACCTCTAGCCTTCTTGTCAAATCCAAGATACTATCTGAAAGTGATTTGATAACCAAGGATTGTTCGGTAAGCTTTGTCTCGTCCTTGGACAACCGCTTACTCATGTCATCCAACTTCTTCGCATCCACCATCTGCATCACTGCTAATTTACAATAAGGCCTAGTCACACCAAAGCTAGGCACACCTATGTGTACATCTTCCCTTCCATTGTAAATGTATAGCTTCTTCAAATCTGGTACCACCATCGCATCATATTGCTTCATAAACTCCATCCCTAGTACAGCCTCATAGTCATCAATTCTCACTATAGTGAAGTCCACCTTCCCAGTCCATTCACCAAGTGTAGTGTCCACTTGTTCAGCCACACCAAGTACTTCATTCGAAGGAGAGTTCACTGTCTCCATATGTGCCTTGATAGGAACATATTTCAGCCCAACCTTCCTTGCAGTATCTTCACCCATGAAGTTGTGAGAGGCCCCACTATCTACCATAGTGAGTATATCAGCACCTCCAACTTTCGTTCGAACATACTCCAACTTGTTCCTCTTGGGATCCTTCCGAGAGATCACCTGTGTAGCAGCAGCAGCTCCAAGAATCTGCATCATCCCCACAGAAGCACCTTCATCTTTCGCATTAGATTGTGCTATAGCAGCGACCTTCAGTTTAGAGGGACAATTCTTCACCATGTGTGGACCAGCACAAATCCAACACTTCAAGACTTTCTTTGCCTTCGAACTACCATCTGACTTCGAAGCTTCCTCTTTCTTCTATCTTTCGGTTTATTGGACTTCTTCTTTCTATCATCAAAAGACTCCTCATAATGTTCAACCAACCTATCAACTAAAGCAAAGGCTTCTTCAAGTGTACGAATCCTTTGTCTCTTCACCTCATTGTGTGCCCAAGGCTTCAATCCAACAATGAAATTGAATACCTTGTCTCTTTCCGCCATATCAGGTAGCTCAAGGACTGCACTTGCAAAATCCCTTTGATAAGTTTGAAGGTTCCTGGTTTGCTTTATAAACTTTATCTTCATCCTAGCTTCCCATGTTTCATCCTGAGGACTAAAATGGGCCTGCAAGGCTCCTTTCATCTCATCCCAAGAAGTGATGTCAGTAGCACTTCCGTTAGCAATCTGATCCATCCTTCTTCTCCACCAAATCTTGGCATCGTTTGTGAGGAATTGAGCAGCAACCTTGACCTTAGTCTCATCATCGGATAAACCGAACCTTTACAAGTATTGCTCCATGTCCCACAAGAAGTTACCAAGAGTTTTTGTATTCCTTGTACCATCGAATGAATCCAGTACCTTGACTTTCACATGAGGCACTCCTCCACCTGAGCCATGCCTCACAGCCTCCTTCAACACCACTATTTCATCCTTGGCTTCGTCAAGAGCTTTCTTCAAGTCCATGATCTCCACTAGACCCTGGTCCCTTAAAGCTTCAACGTCCTTGACCCTTAATTAAAGTTGTGTACACATCAAATTAGTGTACTCATGCTGAGTTCGGAGTACATCGAGTTCATCTTTCACCTTCAAGAATACCTTTTGTTCTTCCACAACAAGGTCAATCTTCTTCTCAAAATGATCCTCTAAGTACTCCAACCTTTCCACCACTTTCTGCATTAACTCAAGAGTAGTATCCATGGGACTACGACTAGACCCTGCATGAGATTCATCCATTGCCAATAGCCTCTTCCTTCTTTGTAATCTAGTCTCGACCATGCACTAGCTTCACCTGCAACCCAAGTCCTTAATGCCACACTTAGAGTGTTTCACCAACCTCTTTCCCTACAAGAACCTGTTACCACGGCCACTTCTTCACAAGCTTCAACACTTCAACACTCGGTTATGAGCCTGCTCTGATACCAACTGTCACGCCCCCAAGCCTACGGTGGTCTGCCAAACGTGCCGGCGAGGTGCGGCACCACCCCACACTTTCTTTTTAACAATACTAATGTGTGCGGACTACGCCTAATTCACAACCAATACTTAGTTTGTTTTTCGCAACCAAGTAAAATGCATTAAACCTTTATATCAATGAAGCCCATACTCATTCATTATCACAGCAATTATAAAAGACATCAATTGCATGATATAAAGGGGAGGGGCAACTCCCGAACTGTCTGCCCAACAATATATTATAAATCAGTTTACAAGATTACAACATGCTAGTGTGCTTGGAAAACTCTAAGCCAACACTTAGCCAATTTTTACAACATGAGGAAACCTACCTTTACATAAGAGAAATTGCACCTTTGCACCAAGAGTGGGTGCCCACACGGGTCACCAAGACACTCTTACACAGCCCTGCACAATCTGCACGTCCAACCTTACTCACAGCCCTCTTACATCAACCAAAACCCAAGTGTCACTTCTACGCACATTTCATGTAATGCGCATGAGCTATGCGCACTCAACCTGCGCCTTCTCCACTTGATATGCGAAGACAAGTGGAAGTGCAAGCTTGTTGCTTGCCATCAAACGCTCCAACGTGTGACATATATATACCTATGTCAACGTGACTGTGTGTGGGCGGTGGCAGCTCGACCAACCCCCAAAATTCCATCCAACACACCCCTTCATCGCATGCCAATGCTGTCAGATTTGCCATAGCGTAAGCCATGCCAATTGGTGTATAAGTGCGTTGTCCAGTTCATTGCTTCAACTTACTGTCCATGCGTTCCAACCACAGTTCATTCGTCGTGCATGCAGCACGTCGCAACCGCAACTCGTCACATCCGCAACTCGTCGCATCCGCAGTTCATTGTGTGCGCCTACCCGCAGCTCGCGCCTACCCGCAGCTCGTCGTGTGCACCTACCTGCAGCTCGTCGTGCGCACCTACCCGCAGCTCATCGTGCACGTCCACCCGCGTGCCCGCCCATCTGCAGTTGACCCATCGTTCACCACGCGCTCGCCTGATCGTGCGCCTGACCCATCGTTCACCCGCACGCCCGTCGTCCACGGTGACTCGGCTGGGGCCCGAACGCGTTCACACCCAAGGGCCTTACACGACGGATCCTATTGAGAAGAATCTTATAAATCCATCATTTTCATCGCAGAGCCATCAACGCTAACAGAGGAAAAACGCTTGCACTATCCCAAGTAATGTCGTATACTCCTTTGTCATGGCAGCAAGACATTCGTTGGCTCCACACAAGCTTCTTCAAACCATCAACTTGGTCACCCATATCCTTAGCATCCTTCTGTGAATTGCTACTCGTGTAGGTGATGTGTATCTACCTCAGCCTTGTAACAAATAAAATATATATTGATGAGGCACGATTCACTCGCTTTATCAATCCCACTGTTCTATGAATTAGGTCGTGCTAATATTTGGTTCCATTCTTGGATCTCTGTAGATCTCAACACAATATCACATTCACACAAACATTATACATTTTAATCAAGATTCAAGTGAGAGTCCACTTTTAACAATTTAACCACACAGGATTGTTACTCAACAAACCAATTCGATAAATATAGAAATCAACCCAAGCATTCCACATAACCTTGGAATTGAGTTTTATATTCACAATAATGAATTGCTTCTCGGCCTGATTTTCTATATCAGTGGCCTCTCTACTGACTACTACTGAATATCTTCTATATTTTCTTAATTGGCTCTCTAATGCCTTTGAGGCTTATAAATATCTATACAAAAAAAATTTGCAACCAATTCTAGTTCAAATCAATAATTTTGTCAACCATATCCTAAAAGTCTTCTATATCCAATTTTGACTCAACTAATTCCTAAGGATTATCTCAACTACACAAAGTCATAAACCAACTTCTAACCTAAGATTTATAATCAATATTTTAGAATCTCTTCATCCTCACCATTCACTCATGTTCTCCTATATTCGAAAACATTTACAAATACGCCTCACAATATTTAATTAAATCCTAATCTAAAGCTCTCACATAAAATTGCTCAAAAAAAGTATTAATTAAATACTTAGGGAACCAACTTCCTTGAAAACACAAGACCCCCTATATTCTACTAAATGTACAAAATCTGGAACCGTGATGCTCCTGCATCAGAATCCCAAGGTAGAAAATAATCATAATCTCCAGATCATGTGACTTCGTATGCTGATAGAAAAACCTCCACGGTCCCAAAACTTAGTTTGTAAGTGTCCAAATGCCCTACACCTTTGCAATTGTTGCATGGCTAATGCCTTCTGGATCATTCTCCTCTTTCCAACCAGCTTCAAATCATGACCGATCATCCCTTTTGCTGACAGTTTTCTCCATTTGGAATGTTTCATCATTAACTTCCATAGATTCTCAATCACCATGTCCAGCATATCCTTGGGTTAGTACATACTTTGCCACTTGTTGCTTCTTCCTTGTTGTTGAAATTTTCTACTCTTGTCCACTAGTTGTTGCATCCCCACGTTCTACATATCGTAAGGATTCTTACTATAAATTTCTCCAAAACTTGTTGTAGATATGGCTGCTACCCAAACTTCTTGAATATCCTTGAAGATATCTCCCTTTGCAATATCCAATCACCGCTCCTTGTCGACAAGTTTACTTTCAAAAAGTAAATTGCTATTATTATTGACCTGTAACTCTGCCTTCTCTTCATTTGGATCTATATTTAGTTTTCAGTCTATTCCATATGCATCTTCCTTAAGCTGTCTCTCAAAAAATTGCACTTCATCCTCAAGCTCTTTTGTTTCCCAATGTTGAAATTGATATTTCTCTTCCTCTTCCATGGCTGTTACCTCTTGTACCGAATCTTGATTCTCTAGCATACTTTCCAGCAATTTAATATCTTTCCTCCATGGATTAAGTGCTTCCATGAAATCTTCCTTTTCCTCCTTCATTTGGTTGCTCTCCCATGCCAAATATTCTTTAGTCTTTCCAGCAGTATCTTCCTCAAAACCTGATATCATAAACCAATTATCAAAATTAAAAATATAAGGCCTCAGTGCCTCTTCCTCCTTTGGAAACATCTTAGCATACTTCTCTGAGTTTTCCTCTAACTCCTCTATCAGCACGTCAACATGTGGATCTGAGCACTCCTCTAAAATCTTAAGACTTTCATAAAGTCTCACCTCTTCCTTTTCATCATCAAGAGATATTCCTTTCTCTAACTTGCAAATAATTCCATCTGTTCCCTCAAGAATTTCTCCTTGAATTGAATTACCTGTGGAATCCTCAAATTCCATCCTTGACTCAAAAAATCCCAGTTCTTCCTTAACATATTCAAGTAGTTGTCCTTCTTCTTCCCTTGGTTTCGTGATTGTCTTCTCTTTTTCTTGATACATATCTACCTTACTTCCTTCATTTGCATCACTATCTTCCCATAAGCCTTCTTCAACAGTTATTCTTTCCCTGTCTTCTGCAATACCTGTAGTCATGCACAAATTCTTAACTTCAAAATCATAAGTCTCAGTAGCCTCAAGTCATGGTTCAAACATTTTCTCTCCATCCTCAAGTTCACAAGGAACTTGTTCTTCTCCAACAACTTTCTTTTGATGTAGCTCAACTCCTTTGAGCTTCTCTGATTTCAATTGAACATCTATTATTTGCTCAAGCTTCCTAAGCTCCTCTATTAACTGAGTGTTCACCTGATGCTCCCTCTTCTCTTGTAACCTATGCCATTTTACCCTTTTTCTCACTATATAACCATTCTTCTAGTCTTCTTTAATCCTCTGCAACATATCCACCAATAAATCAAGATGGAAATTTATCTCAACTTTTTCTCTATCACACTCCTCTTCATTCTTTTTCATGCCATTTTCCTAAGCGTTTACCTTCTCCTTTTTGTGGATTTTCCCTAAGCGTCTATAATGGCTATTAGTAGTCACCTTATCCTGCTCTGTTAACTTCATCTATTCACTAGTGCACTGCATTCAATCCCCTTTTCATAAACCCTTTTTTCAGCAAAATATTTGGACAGTAGTATGCGTCAAGAAAACAAAAATGTATACAAGCAATTGTGATTCCTCTAAATGTATATCACTACAACAGTGACGGGAGACTCCATTTATTCACATAACAATTTGTATATCATAAGGGGATTCCAATGGATCCCTCTCACTTTACGAAATAAATGATTTCTCCAACAACAATGAAAAATCAATGATTTCTCTAACAACAATGCAATGAGGTACACTAGCAATATGTGTTGTTTCTCCAAGCTCTGATTTCAATAATTCCAAAGACTTGAAATTCATAAAATTTGGGTCTTGACACATTAAATGCAATGAAGAATGACATTTTTCCTGTTGTAGTTTCAATATTTCCACAAAGACATAACTATCATGTTGATCTGTGATATACTGCGAGCTCAAAGAAAAATCTGTGCACTATTTCATTCTTGATTCTTGATTCTTGGTTAGCAGATCTAATTGCAAGTTATTTTCTCACTGACAATGACTAGACAACACCACAGTCACTATGACTTGTAGCTATTGCATCAACAACTTCACGATACTCAACAATAACAGAATATTCAGTTCTAGGATTTCACAACGATCCAATTATCCAATTCCACAGTTTCAAAACACATTTTCCAGGTAGAAGCTTCACACGTCTTAGGGCTCATCAATCGGAGTAAACAACTCCTCCTTGCAACACTCAGATCCACAGGCTCCAGCATGTCACAGTGTTCTCAATGCTACGCAGACACCAGCATATCACAACCACAATTTGAGGTTGGATAGATACGCAAAAATTAACTATAGCTACAACTATTATCAATTCAAGAAAACACACACTCAATTCACATGAGAGAGTTGTGGCTTATATGCTTTTAATTCACCATGAATCCATTATCCGAACGAACTCCAATCTATTTATGGGTTGAGCACCTCATTAGGTATCCTCTCCTCACACTCTAGATTAGCCACCTGTCTACATATATTTTCTAAATGCTCCTCAAGGTTGCAAGAATATGTGCATGCAACTGTGAAGAAGATTCACCTATCTCTTCGCAGGACTTGGACACAGATTGATAATCCAATGTTGGACAGATCTAGTCAAACAGACATGCAAGCCTTAGAATAGATCTTATGTCAACTCTCTGTTGTGGATTTTGTTGAGATATTCCTTCTTTGTCTGCAACTTGAAATCGGTAAACACAGTCGTCAAAACTAAAGTTATCACAAAGATATAGCTGCAAGATCTTGTCATGATCTTGTCTCTCCCTTATTCCGCATTTGAGTGCATCACCTTTTTTTTAACTCAGATTCTACAAATATGAATTTCCTCATAGTCTTTGGTGCATGACTTCATCACTATTTCTTCACGCATCCATTCAACCCAATCTTTTTCAATATACAGTTGTTTCCACCTCCTCTATTACTCTGTTGCAATTGAAATCTATGGTTCCTCCATTCTATTGCACGCAGAATCTCCTTCTGCTCTGATACCAAATGATGCAGCCATATGGCCACAATTACCCAAATAATGCACAAATTTAAGAATAATTTTCTCATACCCCAGGATTAACTCGAATTATTGTGCACTATGAATTGATAACCCACTCGCATGGCCACACTGAAAGGGCCATAACAACTCCAAACCTCTGAAGTTTAAAACAAAGCTACCAAATTTTGGAAATTCTTAGAGTTCCTTTTGTGCTCAATCCTCTTATCAGTCGCGCACTTTAAGAGATCAATGGTGCATAGGCTCAAGCATCCACTTGATCCATCTAGAATCATTAGATCCCAAGCTCATTGTAATGTATCACACACTGAACTGTACTCCATGTTGCAGCTCGCGCAGATCATCAAACTTGTTCTCCACACGTAGATCTCCAACTCAATTCTCCACAACCTTCTCATGGCTCCATGAATAATCGCTAGTGTCCACAACAATTTCACATTGTTGCAGGATGTCCTAAACATAATGATTGCTCACAAATTCTATGCATTCAACAGTAACTAGTAGCAATTGAAGAACAATTGCAAATTCAATAAAAGTTCAAAACTTGTCACGAAGGAAACTCGACAGATTCTATCGAGATGAGTTTTACAAATCCATCATTTCCATCACATATCCATCTGTAATGACAGAGGCAAAACGTTGGCACCATCCCAAGTAA
This sequence comes from Pinus taeda, assembly GCA_000404065.3. Taxonomy (NCBI): domain Eukaryota; kingdom Viridiplantae; phylum Streptophyta; class Pinopsida; order Pinales; family Pinaceae; genus Pinus; species Pinus taeda. The sequence continues at coordinate 56,723 of APFE030796660.1, read as the reverse complement.
TGGTGTATACTTCTTTTCCATGGCAGCAAGACATTCCTTGGATCAACACAAGCTTCTTCAAACCGTCAAGTCGGTCACCCATTTCCATAGCATCATTCTGTGAATTGATTCTTGTATAGGCAATGTGTATCCACCTCGGCCTTGTATGTCACATGGCCCAATAACCTCACATGTAAAAGCAAGGAGTTAGATTTTTTTTATACAAATTACCCACAAGTAATTATCCAATTCACAACTCCACATTCTTCATTAACCATTAAATATAATGTTCATTAGTACATTAAATAAATCTAAACCTTTCGTCCATTTTATGATTTTCCTTAACCATATTAAATAATCACGTACTAGGACATTATGATTATAACATCAAAATAAAGAAACATCATCATCAAGGATTCAACATCATCCAACTGACACAAAAGACAATCACACCACTAAACACTGATATACCCTGGAAACCTCATAGGGTGAAAACCAGCAAACATTTAATCTTATTATTAAATGCTCGTGAGGGTTTTTACCCCTCACTCAATGGCTTATAAGGGATTCCATCGCTTAACCATTCTTACAAAATCATTACATGAATTATCATTAAGTTGTCACATAACTAGCTAAAAGCTAATACAGTTTCCATGTAATCTTTTACTTACATACCGCCACATACAACATTCCTTGTGGCATGATTGTTCTATCAATGTACGATCCTACAATTCGAACTCATCTACATGGACCATTAATCATTTTCCTGCCACAATGTTAACATCACCTTTCTTTGGCACCAACCGCCATCGTTTCCTGTCAATGTTGTCGTCAACAAGCTTTGGCAACAAGATTAGATACCATATTAATGAATCAATATTCAACTTGTAAAAGAGATCTTTTAACATCTACTCATATGCATGGGCAAGCATGACATACTATTTAGCTAGTACATATACCCAAGTAAATAATGTTTGACCTCCACAATGTTTATTTACACTAGTGCATAATTCTCTTTAAGGGATCTAACTCATTAGTTCTACTAACATGTATAACACAATTGTTATATCTTCATAAACGTAATAAACTGTTATTTCTATGATTAAGCACATATCTTCTTTTCACATAGTTATTTTTTGAGAACTCAACATAGTTTCTCTATCATACAAAGACATAGCTCTTATATCACAATGACTATCCTTTGTGCATACATCAACTTATCATAATAGCGCTTCTTTAATATATGCAACACATATTCCCTTTACTAGAATACTACCATCATTTCATGTAACAAATCACATACTTATTTCTTCAAGGAAGTCATTACAACCCCATTTTTTTATCTTCCTATAAGTAAGTTCCTCATGCTTTCTCTTTCAAAAAAATATTGGGAATACCCATCTTTATGCATAACAATCAAGAAACAATAACAAGGTTACCCTTTTTATGCACTAGACTAGAAATCGACTCAACTAATCTAGCAAGTCAATCTTTTCAAGAGATTAGTATTTCCAAGAAAGTTAACTTAATACTTTCTCTACGTACACACAAAATCATATTTCCAATGTCACAACAGCTACCCTTATGTGCATGCAACATGTGTTTCTTCCTAACACAATTAATTTTACTTCAATGCACATAATCATTTCATGAAACAAGTATGGGTTCTCAATATGATATGAACACTATTCATATGTCTTTTAAGGAAAGAACCTCTATTTTTGTTTCCAAGAAAACTCTCATAAAAGCCTTCATCTTCATACATGAAGTATGTACTCTCTTTCCGAAAACAAACTACAGAAATGAATATCTATGTGCCTAGAAACGCATCATTAGCTATTTCTATCAATCACAATGCAATAGCATCTATCCCTTTTCAAGAAACTTTTATTAAATAAAAATACATATCTTAATTCAAGGAAAACTTGGCCACTTTTCACACTATGTCCTCAAGACGTTTATATGCTTCACCTTCTTTTCTCAAGAAGATATTTGGGCTATATTCAGCAAGGATTTTATTCCAACAAAATGACAAGAGACAAGCATTTCTAACACAAGACTCGCATGTAGTGTTTCTAAGAAGAACTAACTATTTTATTTACCAAGAAAACATAATCAATCTCTAACTGCATGAATTAACATATTTTATTTACGAAGAAACATATAAAATAATCATCTCTTATTGCACGCATTAAAATACTTTTCTTTACCTAGAAAACGTATAAAATATTCGATCTTTAATTGCATGAATTAACATGTTTTCTTTACCAAGAAAACATATAAAATAATCAGTCCTTTGCTTCATGCACTAAAATTCTTTCTTTAGCATAAAATATTAAATCTTTTACTGCATGTATTCAAATACTTTCGATAAGATTTATATCTCTGAAATATTTTAATGCATAAGAACTTTGAAATATCTTGCAATACTTTATGCTCAAAAATAGGGAATTTACTTTAAAGAACATGAACACTTCCTGGCTATATCTTTCTTTACAAGATATTAACTCACCTTTTTCCATTGTAGCACCCACAAGCTATTCAAAAACAAAATCTGCATACAAGAGTAAATGCCCACCGCAATGCCGAAAATAACTACCTTCTTTCCAGTGGCCAAAGAATGGACTGAAACACTCTGGATCTTGTTTTCTTCATCTGCATAGAACAACGCGTCTGTCTGTAAATATTAGAGCCAAATGCAATCGAAGCCATTAATCACTAGTTGCATAATGGAATTTGAAGTCCAGCGACTCGATTTGCTGACCTAAACCCATTCAAATCGATGCACGCATCTAACCAACGATCTACGATGACCCAACTAGTCCAACAATTAACCATTCTCTACAATCCTTTTGGTTCATGAGGATGTCCAAAACTTTCAGATGTTTTCACATTTTATTTTTCCTTGCTTACCATTGTACAAACAAATGCACAAGTTTTAAGACTGTATAAAGTTAATGAAATTGATATCCATTGCTCCAAACCCCAGAATGATTTAGTGCTGAATGGAAGTGTAACAATATACGCTCAATAGTTTTTAGACAGATCGTGAGAGTAGGATGACAAACCAAGCCCCTGTAAGGGACAAGGAAGCAGTCCAACTGACTATTCTTGATTAAGTAGAAAAACAAATGTTGCTTTGGATCAGGTAACCTCCACAAAGAAGATGTGCATCCGATCAAGAACTAAAAACCCCTGAGGCCCCTCATATTTCTTGCCTTCTTGATTTAGTTTCCATGAATAATAAAAATTAGTTTTGTAACTGATGCATAACTTTTAAAGTTACTATTCCATAACTATTTAATTTTACATTTCAGTTATTTAAAATAGGGGTATTACATACTCCCCCCTTAACAAGAACACCATCCTCGATGTTCATCTCTCGTTGGAACTTAGATTTTACTCATGACATAACCATCTAAACTGCACAGAAAGTGATCCTTCTTCTTTAAAATCCAAGATTTCATTCCAAGATGTGACAATAAACAAAATAGTAATGTTATAACATGAGAAAAATCAATAGTCATAAGCATTTATAACTGCAAAAATATGCAAGTTCTAATTTCCATCACTTGGCCCTTATTCAAATTCATAATATACAAAGACAAATCTCCATATCAACTTACCATTACTTACCAATTACTCTTGAAAATCATGAACACTTTCACGTAAGCATTTTAATAGTGTTTGGACAACCCATCAACACTCCATGGTAAGTAACCTGTGATGTATGACTAACAAATTCAATTACTTTACTCACAATATTTCAAGTCAAATGAAATACCTTTAACAAACAATTCAATTGTGCAATGTTTTAAATCATAATACTTTTTCAAGTACTTAAAGAGCACTAACACAAATCATCAACATGATAAATCACTACACCACATGCACTATTAACTCTCAGTAAAGACATCCACACAATACTTTTGAAAGTATTTAGAGAGCACCTAACTCTCTAATAATCAAAAGTCAATAATTGCACCAAGTAAAAATTGCCTTAGCCCTACTAAGATGTTCACAAGATTAGTAATACAATAAAGGAGTTAAATTTTCCAGTAACTCCTTATTGAGCACTAAGCTCATTTCCTGTTGAATGTGCATAGCATATTTTACACAACTATATGTAAAATTGATTTTTAACATAACATATAACTGATTAGTTAATTTCTTTAGCTATGAGAACCACAATAGGCTAAAGAATTCCCAACCCATGGGAACTGGTTTCCACAGCCAGATCGAATCATTTCCACATCTAGACATTTTCTTTGATAGAGACCTTACCAATTCTATCATGGAATTCCACTGGCCAACCAACTCAAGAATTCCAATGACCACATAGGGTCCAATATAGGATTCATCTTGCCAGCGTCGTGCCTATTCCTCTGACAGTGTCCCATCTATGACGAATTTTGGGCCTCCTCCAACAAGCTCCAAATCAACAGAGTTGCCTCGGGATTTTTACCCTCTTCACCATCTTGTCAAACTGATTTCACTTATGGAGATAATTGAACTCTAAGGAGAGGAAATACGGGCAGACAAGTACCGTAAACCCCTCCCAGCAGGTAACTTCCATCAACCCAAGGCATTGAATCTGGGCAGACAAGTAACATCAACCCCTCTAGGCAGGTAATTACAATCAACCCAAGGCATTCAATCTAGGCTGACAAGTACCATCAACCCCTCCGGGCAGGTAACTGCCATCAACCCAAGGCATTCAATCCTTTCCCAACTATCTACTACTGTTTGGCATGTTAAATTTCTCTTTTATTACACTTTTGCAAAGTATTTTACATAACAAACCATATGAACATTATCATTAACAAAATAAACATGCATGTACACCATGCATTTCCACTTAACCCTCATCATGGGTCCACAACATCTAGATTGTTGGGAAACATATCTATCATACATATTGTATGCATTCTGATTTTCCAAATAACATAATCATGCATATCATATAACGTTATAATTTCTCATTTATGATTGCAATTCACATTGCAGCAATTTATGTGACGAGTTTTCTTGCTACCATTAAGCTACCACTACTTAATCTCATCAGCAACATTAGTTATAAATATGCATCAGTTAACAAGTATTCAATTTCCAAAAATTTTCATGCATACAATATTGTCATGTATAAAAGCATATGCAAATATTCATTAATGTATAAATGTCAACAATAGTTGAGTTAACAATCTAAACATTTCCAATTTCCCATAATCTATTGTCTTAATCCACATTGTCGTTAATGGAGTATTAACTTACATTTACTACGGCCATGCATCATTAGTATAATTAAGAATAATCAAGGTGGTCTGACCAACCCATCACTCAACATGCATAACTAACTAATTAAACTACCCTCATCAGAAGCAATTCCTCTACTTAAGCAATTAGAAGCATGATCCCCCAAGTGTCACACATGCACTAGAGTTACCACTTGATTTTAGATGAAGCAACTATCTTATCACTACTATGTGACCATTTCAGATTAATGACTTCAACAAGACATTACAAAAATCATTAACATCAACACACTTTAGTTATCATTTTCCAACTTATTAAGCATGGTCAAAGGAATACTCACATGCACATCAAGTGCTATCTAGTCATCACCAGACTTAACGTCTTCTGCAAGATTCTGGCACTCAAGCCTGCACTATCTGGTCATCACCAAACTTAGCTCTTCTGCAAGATTCTAACACTCAAGGCCTGTGCTATCTGGTCATCACCAGACTTAGTGATTCTTTTTCCTTCTCCGTCTATCCCTACAACACAGCCTTCTTCCTTCCCCTTACTTTCTTTTCCTTTGGAAGCATCTATAGTTGGGGAAGGTAGTTAGAGTTTACTTGGAACTGCATTAACACAGGTAGTCTATTTATGAATAATTGTCACATGTAATTCCACCATGAACGGGTCCTAGAAATGTTACCCACTGGAAATTTTACCGACTGAACATGCCTCTACAATTAACTTCACACTGGAATGAAAAATACATAGGAAATCCGTCATTCCCATAGTAGAGATAAATTCAACCATCATTAAATCTAGGCTCCAAGGGTTTTAGTCTCACAACAAGTAATTATTAAGATAAAACACATACCATGCTAGTGAATTTTAATTAATCAGAGGGAAACATCATTAAATCTATTAAGACATAAGCATATACTATTCATCATGCATTCTCATGGTGAATAAAATTAAGAACTCTTCTCATAAGAAACTCAAACTATAGCACAGAGAGAGTAAGAATCGTCATAGACACATTCCATGCCTGTGACACCAGTCAAATCATCACTTGTTTACGAATTTTAATAATCTTAAATCCAATTCAATTAATGCATATAAGTTCTATTGGTTAGTCATATAACATTAACCAATCTCAACTACCAATCATCTTCATGCATCCATGACAAGAATTAATCAAAAATTAGTTATTATAGTCAAAACTCATTACTCGACTCATTGTATATTTTCAATATCTAAAGGGGTTCTTACAACATCTTTTTAAAACACTATATCATCAAATCCAAGGACATCCCCGTATTTTACATTCATGCATTGACTCATTAAAATTATTTCATTGTCACTTCAATCATGTTCATTAAATGCATCATTATTATTGTCATATTTGCAAAGTAAGAGTTGGTAGTTGATTTTCACTTTCCTTAATGAGTGTTCCATATTGTTCATAAAAGTAATGAGTGTTCAATGTTGTTCATAAGTGTGACATGAGTTTTATTGTCTTTTATCCTCATTAAGAATCCAATGTCATGAACATAGTTATGCAACAAACTTTATTACTTACTACACAAAGGAGTTATAAACATGAATCACACATATCATGCCAAAAGTAGTGTACTACATAAATCAGTATGTGGATGGTTAAACTCATACCTAAGTTAATGCCCACTGGTGGCGTACCTCAATTTCTTTTCTCCTTACCAATTCCAAAAGGTGCCAGTGCTGCAACCTTTAGCTCTGATACCACTTGTCACATGCCCCGGTAACCTCACATGTAAAAGCGAGGAGTTAGAATTTTTTTTATACAAATTACCCACAAGTAATTACCCAATTCACAACTCCACATTTGTCATTAACCGTTAAATATAATGTTCATTAGTACATTAAATAAATATGAACCTTTCGTCCATTTTATGATTTTCCTTAACCATATTAAATAATCACATACTAGGACATTATGATTATCACATCAAAATAAAGAAACATCATCATCAAGGATTCAACATCATCCAACTGACACAAAAGGCAATCACAAGATTGAACACCGATATACCCTGGACCGATTCTAGTTCAAATCAATAATTTTCTCAACCATATCCTAAAAGTCTTCTAAATCCGCCTTTGACTCAAATAATTCCTAAGGTTCATCTCAACTACACAAAGTCATAAACCAACTTCTAACCTAAGATTTATAATCAATATTTTAGAATCTCTCAATCCTCACCAATCACTCATGTTCTCCTACATTCAAGAACATTTACAAATATGCCTCACAATATTTAATTAAATCCTAATCTAAAGCTCTCACATAAAATCACTCGAAAACGTATTAATTAAATACTTAGGGAACTAGCTTCCTTGAAAACACAAGACCCCTTAGATTCTACTAAATGTACAAAATCTTGAACTGTGATGCTCCTGCATTAGAATCCCAAGGTAGAAAATAATCATGATCTCCAGATCATGTGACTTCGTATGCTGATAGAAAAACCTCCATGGTCCAAAAATTTAGTTTGTCACTGTACAAATGCCCTACACCTTTGCTACTGTTGCATCTTTGATGTCTTCTGGTTCATTCTCCTCTTTCCAACCAGCTTCAAATCGTGATTGATCATCCCTTCTATTGTCAGTTTTCTCCTTATGGAATGTTTCATCATTATTTCCACCGATTCTCAATCACCATGTCCAGCATATCCTTAGGTTAGTACATAGTTTGCCATTTGTTGCTTCTTCCTTCTTGTTGAAATTTTCTACTATTTTCCACTAGTTGTTGCATACCCACATTGTACATATCATCAGGATTCTTACTATGAATTTCTCCAGAACTTGTTGTAGATATCGTTGCTACCCAAACTTCTTGAATATCCTTGAAGATATCTCCCTTTGCTATATTCAATCACTGCTCCTTGTCTACAAGTTTACTTTCAAAAAGTAAATTGCTATTATGATTGACCTGTAACTCTGCCTTCTCTTCATTTGGATCTATATTTAGTTTTCAGTCTATTCCATATGCATCTTCCTTAAGCCATCTCTCAAAAAATTGCACTTCATCCTCAAACTCTTTTGTTTCCCAATGTTGAAATTGAAATTTCTCTTCCTCTTCCATGGCTATTGCCTCTTGTACTGAATCTTGATTCTCTAGCATACTTTCCAACAATTTAATATCTTTGCTCCATGGATTAAGTGCTTCAACGAAATCTTCCTTTTTCTCCTTCATTTCGTTTCTCTCCCATGCCAAATATTCTTTACTCTTTGCAACAGTATCTTCCTCAAAATCTACAATCATAAACCAATTATCAAAATTAAAAATATAAGGCTTTAGTGCCTCTTCCTCCTCTGGAAACATCTCAGTATACTATTCTGAGTTTTCCTCTAACTCCTCTGTCAGCACATCAATATGTGGATCTAAGTGCTCCTCTGAAATCTTATGACTTTCATAAAGTCTCACCTCTTCCATTTCATCATCAAGAGATATTCCTTTCTCTAACTTGCAAATAATTCCATCTATTCCCTCAAGAATTTCTCCTTGAATTGAATTGCCTGTGGAATCCTCAAATTCCATCCTTGACTCGAAAAATCTCAGTTCTTCCTTAACATCTTCAAGTAGTTGTGCTTCTTCTTCCCTCGGTTTCGTGATTGTCTTCTCTTTTCTTGAGACAAATCTACCTCACTTCCTTCCTCTGCATCACTTTCTTCCCGGAAGCCTTCTTCAAGAGTTATCCTTTCCCTGTCTTCTGCAATACCTGCAGTCATGGACAAATTATTAATTTCAAAATCATGAGTCTCGGTAGGCTCAAGTCATCGTTCAAACATTTTCTCTCCATCCTCAAGTTCATAAGGAACTTGTTCTTCTCCAGCAACTTCCTTTTGATGTCGCTCAAATCCTTTGAGCTTCTCCGATTTCAATTGAACATCCATTATCTGCTCAAGCTTCCTAAGCTCCTCTACTAACTTAGTGTTCACCTGATGCTCTCTCTTCTCTTTTAACCTGTGCCATTTTGCCCTCTTCCTCATTATATAACCATTCTTCTAGTCTTCTTTAATCCTATGGAACATATAAGATCGAAATTTATCTCAACTTTTTCTCTATCATACTCTTCTTGATTTTTTTTCATGCCATTTTCCTAGGCGTTTACCTTCTCCTTTCCGTGGATTTTCCCTTAGCCTCTACAATGGCTATCAATAGTCACCTTATCCTACTCTTTGAATTTCATCTATTCACTTTTGGACTGCATTCAATCCCCTTTTCATAAACCCTTTTTTCAGCAAAATATTTGGACAGTAATATGCATCAAGAAAAGAAAAATCTATACAAGCAATTTTGATTCCTCTAAATGTATATCACTACAATAGTGATGAGAGACTCCATTTATTCACATAACAATTAATATGTCATAAGGTGATTCCAACGGATCCCTCTCGCTTTACGAAATAAATGATTTCTCCAACAACAATGAAAAATCAATGATTTCTCTAACAACAATGCAATGAGGTAATCTAGCAATGTGTGTTGTTTCTCCAAGCTCTCATTTCAATAATTCCAAAGACTTGTAATTCATAAAATTTAGGTATTTACACATTAACTACAGTGAAGAATGACATTTTTTCTGTTGTAGTTTCAATATTTCCACAAACACATAACTATCATGTTGATTTGTGATATGCTGCGAGCCCAAAGAAAAATCTGTGCACTATTTCATTCTTGATTCTTGATTCTTGGTTAGTAGATCTGGTTACAAGTTATTTTCTCACTAACAATGACTAGACAACACCACAGTCACTATGACTTGTAGCTATTCCATCAACAACTTCACGATACTCAACTATAACAGAATATTCAGTTCTAGGATTTCACAACAATCCAATTATCCAATTCCACAGTTTCAAAACATATTTTCTAGGTAGCAACTTCACACATCTTAGGGCTCATCAATCAGAGTAAGCAACTCCTCCTTGGAACACTCAGATCCATAGGCTCCAGCATGTCACAGCATTCTCAATGATATATAGACACCAGCATATCGCAACCACAATTTGAGGTTGGATAGATACGCAAAAATCAACTATAGCTACAACTATTATGAATTCAAGAAAACACACACTCAATTCAAACAAGAGAGTTGTGGCTTATATTCTTTTGATTCACCATGAATCCATTATCCGAATGAACTTCAATCTATTTCTTGGTTGAACACCTAATTAGGTATCCTCTCCTCACACTCTAGATTAGCCACCTATCTACATAGCTTTTCTAAATGATCCTCAAGGTTGCAAGAATATGTGCATGCAACTGTGAAGAAGATTCACCTATCCCTTCATAGGACTTGGACGTAAATTAATAATCCAACGTTGGGCAGATCTAGTCAAACACACATGCAAGCCTTAGAATAGACCTTATGTCAACTCTATGTTGTGGCTTTTGCTGAGATATTCCTTCTTTGTCTGCAGCTTCAAATCTGCAAATGCGGTCGTCAAAGCTAAAGTTATCACAAAAATATAGTTGCAAGATCTTGTCATGATCTTGTTTCTCCCTTATTTCGCATTTGAATGCATCACCTTTTTTTTTAACTTAGCTTATACAAATATGAATTTCCTCATACTCATTGGTGCATGACTTCATCACTATTTCTTCATGCATCCATTCAACCCAACCTCCTCCAATATACAGTTGCTGCCACCTCCTCTATTACTCTGCTACAATTGCACATTACCAGGACATTATGGTTATCACATCAAAATAAAGAAACATCATCATCAAGGATTCAACATCATCCATCTGACGCAAAAGGAAATCACACAATTGAACACTGATATACCTTGGAAACCCCGTAAGGTGAAAACCAACAAACATTTAATCTTATTATTAAACGCTCGTGAGGGTCTTTACCCCTCCATCAATGGCTTATAATGGATTCCATCCCTTAACCATTGTTATGAAATCATTACAATGAATTATCATTAAGTTCTCACATAACTAGCTAAAAGCTAATACAGCTTCCATGTAATCTTTAACTTACATACCGCCACATACAACATTCCTTGTGGCATGATTGTTCTAACAATGTACGATCCTACAACTCGAACTCATCTGCATGGACCAATAATGATTTTCCTGCCACAATGTTAACATCACTTTTCTTTGGCACCAACCACCATCGTTTCCTGTCAATGTTGTCGTCAACAAGCTTTGGCAACAAGATTAGATACCATATTAATGAATCAATATTCAACCTGTAAAAGAGATCTTTTAACATCTACTCATATGCATGGGCAAGCATGACATACTATTTAGCTAGTACATATACCCAAGTAAATAATGTTTGACCTCCACAATGTTTATTTACACTAATGCATAAGTCTATTTAAGAGATCTAACTCATTAGTTCTACTAACATGTATAACACAATTGTTATATCTTCATACATGTAATAAAGTGTTATTTCTATGCTTAAGCACATATGTTCTTTTCACATAGTTATTTTTTGAGAACTCAACATAGTTTCTCTATCATACAAAGAACATAACTCTTATATCACAATGACTATCCCTTGTGCATACATTAGCTTATTATAATAGTGTTTCTTCAATATACACAACACATATTCCCTTTGGTAGAATACCAGCATCATGTAACAAATCACATACTTCTTTCTTCAAGGAAGTCATTATAACCCCATTTCTTTATCTTCCTATAGGTAAGTTCCTAGTGCTTTCTCTTTCAAGAAAATATTGGGAATACCCATCTTTATGCATAAAAATCAAGAAACAATAACAAGGTCACCCTTTTTATGCACCAGACTGGAAATCGACCCAACTCATCTAGCAAGTCAATATTTCTGAGAGATTAATATTTCCAAGAAAGTTAACTTAATAATTTCTCTACGTACACCCAAAATCATATTTCCAATGTCACAACAGCTACCCTTATGTGCATGCAACATGTGTTTCTTCCTAACACAATTACTTTTACTTCAATGCACATAATCTTTTCATGAAACAAGTATGGATTCTCAATATGATATGAACACTATTCATATGTCTTTTAAGGAAAGAACCTCTATTTTGTTTCCAAGAAAAGTCCCATAAAAGCCTTCATCTTCATACATGAAGTATGCACTCTCTTTCCGAAAATAAACTATAGAAATGAATACCTATGTGCCTAGAAACACATCATGTGCCTAGAGATTAGCTAGTATCACAATGCAATAACATATATCCCTTTTCAAGAAACCTTTATTAAATAAAGATACATATCTTAATTCAAGGAAAACTTGGCCACATTTCACACTATGTCCTCAAGACGTTTATATGCTTCACCTTCTTTTCTCAAGAAGATATTTGGGTTATATTCAGCAAGGATTTTATTCCAAGAAAATGACAAGGGACAAGCATTTCTCACACAAGACTCGCATGTAGTATTTCTAAGAAGAACTACCTATTTTATTTACCAAGAAAACATAATCAATCTTTAACTGCATCAATTAACATAGTTTATTTACCAAGAAACATATAAAATAATCATCTCTTACTGCATGCATTAAAATACTTTTCTTTACCTAGAAAATGTATAAAATATTCAATCTTTAACTTCATGAATTAAGATGTTTTCTTTACCAAGAAAACATATAAAATAATCATTCCTTTGTTGCATGCACTAAAATTCTTTCTTTACCATAAAATATTAAATCTTTTACTGCATGCATTCAAATACTTTCGATAAGACTTATATCTCTGCAATATTTTAATGCATAAGAACTTTGCAATATCTTGCAATACTTTATGCTCAAAAATAGGGAATTTACTTTAAAGAACCTGAGCATTTACTAGCTATATCTTCCTTTGCAAGATATTAACTTACCTTTTTCCGTTGTACCACCCACAAGCTATTCAAAAACAAAATTTGCATACAAGAGTAAACGTCCCCCGCAATGCTAAAAATAACTACATTCTTTCCAACGGCCAAAGAATGGACTGAAACACTCTAGATCTCGTTTTCTTCATCTGCATAGAATAGCGCGCCTCTCTGGAAATCTTAGAGCCAACTGCAATCTGAACCATTAATCACTAGTGGCATAATGGAATTTGAAGTCCAGTGACTTGATCTACTGACCTAACCCCATTCAAATCGATGCACTCATCTAACCAACGATTTGCCATGACCCAATTAGTCCAATGATTAACCATGCTCTATAATCCTTTTGGTTTGTGAGGACGTCCAAAACTTTAAGATGTTCTCACGATTTATTTTTCTCTACTTGCCATTGTACAAACAATTGCACAAGTTTTAAGACTGTAGAAAGGTAATGAAATTGAGTTCCAATGCTCTAAACCCCAACCTGATTCAGTGCTCAATGGAAATGTAACAATCTACGCTCAACATTTTTTAGATGGATCCTGAGCGTAGGATGACAAACCAAGCCTGTGTAAGGGACAAGGCAACAGTCCAACTGACTGTTCTTGATTAAGTAGAAAAACAAATGTTGCTTTGGATCAAGTAACCTCCACAAAGAAGACGTGGATCCGATCAAGAACTAAAAACCCGTGAGGCCCCTCATATTTCTTGCATTCTTGATTTAGTTTCCACAAATAATAAGAATCAGTTTTGTAACTGATGCGTAACTTTTAAAGTTACTATTCCATAACTTTTTCATTTTACATTTGAGTTATTTACAATAGGGGTATTACATTATAACAGATAAAATATATATTGATGAGGCATGATTCACTCGCTCTATCAATCCTATTGTTCTATGAATCAGGTCACACTAATCTTTGGTTATGGAAAACAAGTCAACTCATAAGCGGTCGGTTCCACTATTGGATATCTATATATCTCAACACAATATCACATTCACACAGACATTAAACATTTTAATCAAGATTCGAACCAGGATCCACTCTTAACAATCTAACCACATAGGAGTGTTACTCAATAAACCAATTCGATAAATACACAAATCAACCCAAGCATCCCACATAAACTCGGAATTGATTTTTATATTCAAAAGAAATATTTACAGTAACGAATCTCTTCTCGACCTGATTTTCTATATCAGTGGCCTCTCTACTGAGTATTCCCCTATTCCTACCGAATATCTTCTATATATTTTTAATTGACTCTCTAATGCCTTTGAGGCTTACAAACATCTATACAAAAGGATTTTGCAACCAATTCTAGTTGAGATCAATAATTTTCTCAACCATATCCTAAAAATCTTCTAAATCGACTTCTGACCCAACTAATTCCTAAGGATCCTCTCAACTCCATAAAATCGTAAACCAACTTCTAATCTAAGATTTATAATCAATATTTCAGAATCTTTCAATCCTCACCCATCACTCATGTTCTCGTACATTCGAGAAGATTTACAAATATGCCTCACAATATTTAATTAAATCCTATTATAAAATTCTCACATAAAATTACTCAAAACATTATTAATTAAATAATCAACTCCCTTAAAAACACAAGATACCATAGATTCTACTAGATATACAAAATTTCGAACCGTGATTCTCCTACGTCAATAACTTGTCTCTATTCATAATATCTTCATAATATCACTAATACACTCTCGGTAAATAATACTGCCATTCACCGTGTTTTCCTTTGAAAACACAAGACCCCATAGATTCTACTAGATATACAAAATTTCGAACCGTGATTCTCCTACGTCAATAACTTGTCTCTATTCATAATATCACTAATACACCCTCGGTAAATAATACTGCCATTCACAGTGTTTTCCTTTTGGTTATGTATGCATAAGGGAAGGGTACTTCTTCTATAAACAAGATGGGCTACAGGGCAGCTAGTCCCTGCCCCAGCCCACAGCGTATCCTACAACACCAGTCAGTAGATTACCGTAGCAGTCAGCGTATCCTACAGCACCAGTCAGTAGATTACCGTAGCAGTTTCCGTATGTAGATTCAATTTTGCAGCTATGGGGGAATAATATCCTATAGCACCAGTCAGTAGATTACCGTAGCAGTCAGCATATCCTACAGCACCAGTCAGTAGATTACCGTAGTATTTTCCAGAATCAAACGAAACAGGGGCGTATAGATAATTCGTGCACTAGATTTTCTCCAATCAACTTGCTTTACTCTAACACGCTATTTTCCATCTTTGAAAATAGATTGGACCACCCCTGAACATATAGATCATATTTTTTGGGATAAACTTGTTTTGATGTCGTGTCTACCTCCATGATGAAGTGATGGTCAAGAAAAGAGCCGACAACAGCCGAGGATCCATGTGGTCGATATACCCAGCCAACTCTTTCGGATTTGCCAAAGTTGTCGATGAATTGAAGGAGAAAGTGACAAAGTTGAGGGTATATGAAGACGAAGACTAGTCATCGGTTTTAGGGTTACGCGAGCACGGGATACGAGGGTTTAGGTATTGGAAGCCAGCGATAGAAACTATAAAGAAGTCCGCGTGTGTTTGCAAACACTATAAGCTCTTCTTGACCTGAATATGTTGAAATTCCAGTTGGGTTGAACGTTTCAGCAATGACACCCCAATTTTGAGTATTTTTGGTATGAAATCGGTCTTCCTTTGATTGTAACAATGTAGAAGGTTTATAATAAGGATAAGCCTCAGGATAGGCAGCCGGTTGATCTAAGCTTTTAGCAGCATTGCCTTTAGGCATGTGATATGGTTAGATCTGGTAGTAACGGTAAAATTTTCATGATTCACATGTTAATTCTTATAACATACAGCGTTGTTGTATATCTCACATATGTTTATTCCGCTAAAGACAAAACTGAACTGGGCCATACTGTAATTACAAACAACTTTCTCGACTAAAACGTTCCGTTTTATTTTTTGAATATCGACGTGACTCGGAATTGCAAGTGAAAACGATCGAATATATTTGCTCAATACTTTCTCTTAATTTTAAAATAAATTATACTTTATCACACCTTAATGACGGCCTGTAGAACTTTGCAACATAGACTCGTAGAAATATTATAACATTACATGGCGTATACTTTTGACATTTCATGCATGAGGAAAACATGGCGCAGGACAACCATGACAAATACCTGCCCTCCAGACCCGACGTGAAGGTCCCCCCTCATCTCTCTCATTTTCAAATCGAACTAGGCATCACTGTGTAATTCATGATAGCTGCCTGTTTCTGTCGGATTTCTCTTCAGGGTTGTCTTTTACGAACCAGACGCGGAATAAGGGGGCCCTGTAATGGGAAATCTTGCAACTTGCATTTGTCTGCCCTCTGTTACCAAAACCCCTCACGATGCAAATTCCCTCTCTGCAATCATTGTAAATAGTGACATTACAGGTCCATTTCTCACGGAGTACAAGGGTTACCAGCCTTCAAATCCAAGAAAAGTCGCACAAGTAATGCATTGATTCTTGATTCTTGAGGGAGGGTCTTCTTATGCAGAAGGGATGGAACCCGAGATCAGCTGGGAAATAGGAGAGCGCTTCTGAATATTTCCCCAGATTCACCTGATGCCAAGGTTTTTGAAACTGCCCATAAGACCTCCCCTGCTCCGCATTCCTCTGATGGTAAGATGAATATTTGTAGAGCATTATGAATTGAATTTTGTGAATTACAGTGTAGAAGGTTTGGGCTAATTTGGTTGCACATTCTCAGTGATTCTGTTTTTATTGTTTTCCCTTATTAGGATCTTCAGGGTCTTCTTCAACTGCGGCAACCACTGATTCAAGCAAGAGCATGAGTTTGAGCTTAAAGCCTAAGCTTAGTCTGAGCTCCTTGGTGGTCCTATTGCCGCTTGGTTTTTTGGTTTTTCCAAAGCCTGTCTTGTTGCCGCTTGGGTTTTTGGTTTTTTCAAAGCCTGTGAGTAATACAAGAATCATAAAATCTATGTATTTTCAATTTGTATTTTAAGTATTGATTTGGGTTTTTTTCAGAGTGGCAGCACTCAAGGGGGTCTAATTAAATGTTCCAATTGCAGGGTAACTGCAATATCCATTTCCCAGCATTCATCAATCCATTTCATTCCAAAGTTTTCTTCAATGTGATTTGTTCACCGGTTTGTTGAATATAGACACCAGAAGTTCTGGCAAGGAATTTCAGTCATGGACGGACTTGGATGGTTATAGTACTGTTCTTATTCTTCGTGCTACTTTCCCTGCTTCTGGAAACTACAAGTAAGGATCTTGCTATCTTTCCCTGCTGCTGGATGCTATAACTAAGGATCTTGCTATTCATATCTCTCTCAAAACGGTTGCATTCTGATTACCATAAATCTGGAAATATGAATACAAAATAAATTAAAAATTTTGTTGATGAAGCAAAGATATAAATAGAAAAATTGAAATACTAGAACGAATGACAAACTTTTTATGAATAATGGAATGTTAGTATGATGAAAGGAAGTATATACTGCAGCAATTGAATAGCTCGAAAATTTGTAGTGCCATTCTCAGTGATTTAAAGTGAGTGCACATGTTTGCTTTCTGAATATATTTTTAAAATTTTTAATACTAAATTTACGTTCAGAGTTTATGAACATATATACCATTCTATCGATTTTTTGCATTAAAGCACAGAACGATCCCAGTTGTCCTGATGTAAAAACAACAGGAATCGTCGGTACCAGAATTTGATACAATTCTACAAATAGATTACAAACGTGTAAAAATATTATCATAAAACTTACCTTGAGTGAAGATTTCGTTTTCCTAGTATTCTAATATTTGCGTGTATAGAGCTGCACAGATTAAAAGAAAAAGCAATTTATAGTATTCTAATATTTGAGTGTATAGAGCTACACAGATTAAAAGAAAAAGAAATTTATAGTATTCTAATATTTGCGTGTATAGAGCTGCACAGATTAAAAGAAAAAGCAATTTATCTGTCATATAAGTCTTTGAAAGCAATTTATTCTTTGAAAATGTTTATTGCGGATGGTGTTTCCTGAAGGCAATGCTGTGTTTGACCTCTTCTCTGTAGAAGAGGAACAGTACGATCCTGCAGGCCACAGAACTTTGTTGGAGTTTCCACGCCACAGAAGCAGGGGTTCTTTGCAGGCCACAGAACCTTAACCATACAGACTCTCCACGTTTGGCTACGGATAACAAACAGAGATCATTTTAAGGCAGGTCGTTGTTCTCATGCAAATTACGGTTTTTACACGGCACTGCAGGGATTGTTCAACACGGCAGGGCAATGTTGACACGGCAGGGCCGCCATGGTTATGGTTTAACATAAGTACATAAGTTTTGTTAGTTTTCCTAACATTAAATGTTAGGAGATTAATGCTAATGCAAACATAGCATTAGTTCATGAAACTGTTAAATGACCTGATCACTTGTACTTGTCCTAACTTTTGAGCCTGTATACCTGCCCGTATGCCTCATTTTGAGGCCAAATAAGATGAAAAATCCGTAAGAAAATATAAAATATCGTGCTGGGTTCTTGTGTCATGAAATGAACTTTGTTTTAAGTTGTATAACGTTGGTTGGTTATCGTGCACGTTGGTTGGTTATAGTGCCAAAGTAATGCTAGCTTTACAAATCGATTACTATAGTCCCTGCCAGCCCGGAAGGGCAGGGACTAAAAATGGGGCAAAATTCAAATCTAATCTAATCTAGATTATTGTGATGTGTGTAATTATTGTGATGTGTGTAAGTGTATGTAAATTTATTTGTGTGTGCACAACTTCTATATGTAGAAAAATTATATTAATAATTAATATCATTAATGGTTAATAAATATTATTATGTAATAAGTTGTAATAGGCATCAAAACACATATTTTAGGACATTTTACATTGTTTAGATTTTAAAAAAAATCATAAAAATTAACTA
>APFE030796660.1:1262-33986 GCA_000404065.3 Pinus taeda | reverse complement strand
TTTTGGAAAATTTTAGATAATATTTCCATGGAAAAGTATCATTTTCCCTCCAGGTGAATGCATAACACACATTTGGAATCTTGAATTTTAAATATGTATTATATACAAAATTGAATTTTTGAACGACATTAAAAAAAATAGTAATAATAATAATTATTTAAAATATTTTAATTGTCCTAGTATTTTAAATTTTTTGAAATATAGAGTGAGAGGGAGTGGGAGAGAAGGCTAAGAGAGAGAGGGGGGGAACATATATTTAGAGAGAGGGAGAAGAGGAGAGAGTCTTTGAGAAAGAGAGTGAGCTTGAGAGCTGGAGTTGGAGGAAAAGATAGGGAAGGAAGAAGTTCAATACATATAGAAAGAGGCAGGTGGAGAGAGAGAGAAAAAAAAAGGGAGAGATGGATTGAGAGTGTGCATATTTGGGGGTGAGATAGAAATACAAAGAAGGAGATATGGAGAGAACGAGGGGGAGATAATGAGAGAGGAAGCGAGATAACTAAAAAAGTTGCATGATGAATCTCGAAAGAGAGAGAGAGAGAGAGAGAGAGAGAGAGAGAGATGTGAGAGGGAGACAAAGGGAGGTGGGAGAGAAAAGAGGAGAGAAAGAACATGAGAGGGAGGGAGAGAGAGAGAGATGGAGTTGGAGTGGGGGAGAGAGGGAGGTGAGAAGAAAGACATATAGAAAGAGAAAGATGGATAGAGAGAGAGAGCGAGTGGTGAGGGAGATGTAGAGAGAGGAGGTGTCATGCCCCCAGGCCAGCGGTAGTCTTTCAACCGCTCTTGGCAAGGTGCGGCACCACCAAAAACTTTATTTTCACCAATACTTATGTTCGTGGACTACGTCTAACCACTTATTCCTTCTTAGTTTGTGATTCTCAACCAAGTATTATTTATTCATCCTTTATACCAATGAACACCCATACACATTCATTATCAACAACAATTATAAATGATGAACACAATTGCACAGTATAAGGGGAGCGGAAACTCCCTGAACAATGAGTCTGCCCAACAATATATTATACAATCTTTTACAATGTACAAGTATACTTGGAAACCCCAAGTTTCATAATCAGCCAAATTTACAATCAAAGGCAAAACTCGGTTGCCTAGCTCGTCGGCACCTCCGCACGGTTGCCGCATGACTGACCAATGCTTCGTTCACCTTGTCGCACGATCGTGTTGTTTGCCCAACTCGGGCGCGCCTCCAAGTCGCCACACCCGGGTGCCTCCAACCGAGACACACCTCCGTCCACAATCTCAACACTCCACCAAGTCACCATGCACACTTGCATGACGGGTGGGCGCTCACCCAAGTCGCCAAGACACCCATGCTAAGTCGTCGCACAAACCGGGCGCCACACCCCTGCATGCCACAACCATCCGTCGGATGCCACACACCTGTGCACGCCTTCACCCAACCATTGTGCGCTCCTGCCCACACCTTCACCCAAGTCCGCGCTTCACCATGCACAGCTGCCCAAGAATGGGCGCATACTAAATCTGCGCCTTCCCTTAGACTTGCGCACTAAAACTGCGCACTGCCTTGTTGAGCGAATGTGTAAGAGCAAGTTGAGTTGTTGTCAAATGAGATCCAACACTCTACAATATATATGTGTTGTAGGGGAGGTCATGGCTTGCCTAGCTGACCTCTCCCATGCCCTTGTTCCATCACAAAAGCCCCTTAATCATCAAGTCGGCCTCCATATGTGTTAATACACACTCCACCCCATATAAACAAGCTCTCCTCCTCACATATGCACATAAGTATCATCACACACTTCAAATAGCTCGCACTTCAACCGTCGCACTTCAAGTTGGAGCTGCGGGTCGTTACAGGAGGAGTGACAATGGAGATGTAGAGAGAGGGAGAGAGGAGAGTAGGAGGGAAGAGAGGTAAAAGGGGAGAGAGAGAGAGAGGGATGGAGAACCAATGTGTATGTTTAAAGGGTGGTATAGAGAGATGAAGAAGGATAGACAGAGGGAGATAAAGATATAGATGGAATGGGGAGAGATGAAAGAAGAGAGAGATAGAGGGAAAGATAGATAGATATTAAGAGAGAGAGTGTGTGTTTATGCAGGGATGAGATAGAAAGGCAAAGAAGGAGAGACAGAGGGAGAGATCAATATAGATAGCGGGGGGAGAGAAAGGGAAGATAATTTCTTTCACTAGATGCATTGATTTCAGCATACAAATGTTGAATTCTAATCCTATTTGATTTCTTGCAAATTAGATGCATTGATTTCTGTGTAGATGTCAATTTATAATTCTATTTCATTGCTTGGATTAGATGCATTTATTTCGTTAAAGATTTTAATTTATAATCTTGTTTGATTGAGATTGCATTAGATGAAATGATTTCAGTGTAGATGTTGATTCCTAATCCTATTTGATTGCTAGCAATAGATGCAATAATTTTAGTGTAGATGTTGATTTCTAATCCTATTTGATTGCTTGTAAGATTCACTGCAATGATTTTAATGTACATGTTGATTTCTAATCCTATTTGATTGTTTTCAGTAGATGCATTGATTATAGTGTAGATGTTTGATTTCTCATCATATTTGATTGTTTGCATTAGATGCGTTGATTTTAGCAAAGATGTTGATTTCTAATAAATGATGTAACTAGATATATGGTGTACAATAATTTCAAGATAATTAGTTTAACATTGTGCATTGATTTTAGTGTAAGCACAAAAAACTTAATGAAAACATGCATTATGAATAAGATTATTTAGATAACCTTAAACAAAATAACATTGAATAAAACTTGTATTTGTAACTTTTACATCTCCGCATATTTTAAAATGAATATATAACTTATTTCGATCATATTTGAATTTGTAAAAATTGAACACGAATCTACTAACTTAAATTGAGTCCAAATGTAAGTCAAATAAGATTTGGGCCTCATCATGAATCTACTTTTGGTGCCCTCGTGCCTGTGGTTGAATGGTTGGTGCTTACATCGATGGAACTGCATCATTAGTGCCTCGAAACCCGACATCCCACTCATGTCTCCACATAATAATGTCATCAATAGTACTTTGCATATGGGCCTATGTACACAGTCACAAAGACACATTATAATTAGCTTGAAAATTAATTAGCATATTTTTGTAACTTAAGGAAAGAAAATGTTGAAATATTAGGAATAAGAAATATTACCTCAACTATTGATCTATGTGGTTGTACATACTGACTTTCCTCTGCATTAGTGAACATATAAGGTCAAGGTAGAGGTGGAGGAGAATCGACGGAAATATGCTTTGATCAAGGATGCCCTAGATGATCAATTGTCCCCTCGAATGACCTCATAAGGTCATCAATGTAGTTTGAACGTATCTACATGTCATCATGAACCTATTAATATAAATGCAATCTAATACAAACTATAATTTTAATATAAATAATTATGCAAAATTGACAATAGAAGTCAAAAGTATCATATATGTGTGTGTGTGTGTGTGTGTGTGTGTGTGTGCGTGTGTGTGTGTGTGTACCTAGTCTATGTCACACGGGACATGCACCCTACAAGTCTCATGAATGGCATCACAATACATACATGTATGTGTCAAAAGCTAGTCAAAGTGTAAACTCATGACAAAAGAATTATCATATAAGGGAACTGGTGGGTCATGAGGTAGTGGTGGTGGTCTCTTAATATCCCCATCCAATGTAATAGGTGGACTATCCAATGATGCTTACATATTATATGTAATAGTCTCCCACTTCTCACCACTGAGTTGCGATAGTCCTCTAGCTTTGTTAGTAGTATCAAGCTCCGAGACGGTAGTGGAAAGGATCTTGGACGTGGTGGTACATGCTTAGGGTGCGTACAAGCCCCCTCAGACTCATAGGTACATCCCCTACCAATACCAAAATGAAATCTATTATCAATGTAGTATGACCTCTTATGTAAGACGAACACTGCATATAAATTCTCAGCAAAATAAATGAACAACTAGTCATGATTGGGGAACTTGCCTCAAGCTCCAACAAATTTATCATATACAATGGGGGCTACATGAACATTACTAAAATATTTCAAGTGGATCAGACCTTTATGTCTATCACGAAGATCCGAAGGGATGTCAAACAACTCCCCGCAAACATCAATGTCCTTGGTGGCCTCTTTCACCACCTCCCAAGAATCGAGACCTCTAACATCATGCCTCTTGGCCCTATGTATGAACTGTAATATTTGAATATGTCGGCCCGACCTCTGGTATGTATCGATCAACTTGTTCATGCTATCCAACATCAAAGAAAATGCAAGGTGAGTTGATGAATTGGTAGAGATCTTCTCTATCTCTAATGTGGTCCATCCATGATAGGTCATAACATCCTCTAATGTGATCTAAGTTTTACCATCATCCCACATCGGTGGGATCGATGTTGCACTATGATACTTAGCTTCGACCTATTGAGGAGCTGTAAATCATAAACATAATTTAACATAAATATAATTAACAAACTAGAAGAATAATAACATATATATTAAATTCAAAAACATTAGTTGAAGACAATTTAAAAATTAAAGATAATTTCAAGATATAAACACATAAAGTTTAAAGAGGTTTTCAAAATGCAGGAGGTGTACATAAAATCGGCGAAGAAGGTCCACTAGATGTACAAACATGATCATCAATAGAGAAAGAAACACTGCCTTTGACACTCTGAATGGCATCGAAAGTAGGATCTACTAGGGGAACACAAAATTTCGGTGGGCTATGTGATCTACCATGAGCTCGACCACGAATAACACACCCTCTCGCACTATGATGGTTTGCAGTTGGAGCGCGTATATCGGATCCCTCAACATATTACATATAATACATTATGTTATTTTACATGTATGTCATGTCAAATAAATTTACGTTATGAACTATATATATGTGTGTGTGTGATGTTGATGTTATAATTTTATAACAATTAAATATATACACAGTTATATTTATAATTATATAGTTTTTAATATATATATAATATATATATATAATATATTATATAATATATATAATATATATATATATAATATATATAATAACATCAACATAGCTTAATATAATAGTGATATATTAATAAAAAATATAAATAACATAGTTTTATGGCTGTTTAACATAACATAAAATTATATATATATATATATATATTATATATATATATATATATAATAATATATATATAATTTTATGTTATGTTAAACAGCCATAAAACTATGTTATGTTATATATTTTATATATATCACTATTATATATAAGCTATGTGATGTTATAATTAAAATAATAGTTAACTATACCATATTTTATGTTATGTTATGTTTGTTATATAGTTAATATATGTTATGTAAAATGTTATAACAATATATAGTGAAAGACGTTATATATAGTTTTTAGTTTATATATATAGATAACAAAATTTTCCTCTTTAAATTTTAAATTTTAAAGATTAATGTTTTATTTTTAAAACTATAATCCTGTTAATTTTTTTACATGTAAAAATGGCAACTTGATTTTAATAAAAATAGAAAGTTACATAAACAGATGCACAAGTGCATTCAAATATGGTTTTCAAGACCATAACACAAAAATAATAATTACCTTTTTTCTTTCTTACCTTTTTCCTTTTGTACCCCATAAGATGCAATGGCCTTTACAATTGCCATCTCTTCTCCTTTAAGGGTTGTTGGTGCTTTTTTGTAGGAGTTTGAACATTCAGAAAAAGTGTTCTCTTTACTCCACCTGAAAATTGGCTGTTACTCTTTCCCTGATCCTCAGTTCTAGGAGATTTACTATTTCCCTCATGCTGAGTTCTAGGAGATTAGATGATTGCTAAGTCATTTAGTTCCTCTGAATATGTGGCTAAGTCCTTTTGTTTCTCTTCTCCCTCATTCATTTGTGTGTCTTGTTGATTTTGTGCCTCTGGTTGTTGGTTTCTCTCATTCATTTATTCATCGTCATCATCAGAAGAGTTTGGCTAGTTCACGAAATTGCCATCCATTTGGCTTTTGCGGTCTTTTTTTTGTTTGTGTCATTGGTTGTAGACATGTAGTCTGCAGGTGCCTTGTCTAATGGAAAATCAGACACCTAAAAAAAAGTATTTTCGAAATGTAACCATTGAGTGCACTTAAAATCCGGATGAGTGATGCAGGAGCATCTAGCTCACCGTAATTGGGCAAAATCTCAACCAGGTTCGAAGGCAATTGATCGATTGGACTATTTAATTTTTACTGTGATAATTTTTCTTTTAACTTGTTTTACAAAGTCAGTGAATTAAGACATTTCTTTTTACTTCAATTAGAATTACTGTAGCTCAGTTATTAGTTAAGAAATGGTCCGTTAAATTAGGGAAATAAGGACCAGCTGTTCCTCCAAGTCTTGAAATGTCAAGCAAATATAGTTATTAACGACAACAATATTTCTGTAACCATATTCTATGATAGTTTAATTAACTGCAAAAAATCAACTGAAAATAGAGATATATAAACAAATCAAATGTAACAGAGAGGGGTTCAGTTGAATTATAGGAGAAGAGAAATAAAACAGTCAGAAGCATTCAAAGAAGCTATTTGTCCATCTGTATCATCTTTCCTACTGTTTGCCTAAATGAAACTTTTCTTTACAGCCTGATAAAATACCATACAATTAATGTCTATCAATATGCTGTTATATGTATTGTAATATGAATCACAGTCAACCATTAAACAGTTGGATGAAGTCTCAGTAACTTACAGTCGCATATGAAATACAAGCACACATTTATTTGATATCTATTTCGCACACAGTCAAACAAGTATCCAGGCATATAATCTCCAGAAGCCCAAGAGGAAGAATTTGCGTACGTGAGTCAACCATTTCCAGTGTTTGAAATCATAAGAGCAACCACAGAATAGAGGCGGAACACAATTACAAACAAAGGTAACATCGCTGTATATTTCCTTTCACAAATTTCTTTTTAGAAAATCAAAGGACCATAGATAAAATTGACTATTGTAAAGCCAGAACAACTTCATGAAAAGAAAAGTCCATTAATATACATAGAGTAAAATACGATGCATAGTCGAAAAACCTCACAAGCCAGAAAACCCTGGACTAGGGTTTGACAGAAACCGAACAACGGCGATTTCCATCTCTTTTTAAACTTAACACAGGAGTGACCGAAAGGAATACAGCCAAACTAAACTCCATACAGCGACCAAAAGACCTGAGCAAGTCTACAGTAACCGTGTTATCAAGTAAACTACAACCAGGCATTTGAGATTTAGGCCTACCCAAGAACAAGCGAACTGTACAAGTTAAGGACCGGAGGATATGCATGGCCAGGTTGCCGACATCGACCTGCAACCATCAAACCGTTTGTATTATGAATAAAGCAAAGAGGAGAATTACAAGTAAATGTGCAAATGCATGCGGAAAATTAACAGAATAGTGAATTACCTGGAAGAACGAAGCCGAAAACAACCGTGGTGACATTCTGAAGTAATTGACCGACTGTATACCAGAGGAGCCAAAGTGGGTGAGTTCCAGTAGTAGAATCCGAGCAAAATTAAAACAAGGACAGGAGGTATTACCTGTTCCGAACGAAGAACAAACGCCCGAGAGGTCCTGTGCTCGGGACAAATACCAGTGCCGCATTGTGAGAGTCCAGAACAACAACAAGTGAAAAAGATTTAACCAGATTTGAACCAAGAATAACAAGGGTCTAAGAGTTACAATAAAATCACAGTAACTTCCAAAATCGACTATAAAGCCTCGACAAAACCATGAATACGCACACAGACTAGCAAGATATTGCAACCAGCAACAAACGTTGAAAAATACCTTATAGAATACGCGCATGCATGGGAGGAAAGAACAGTAAAACTTACCAAGGTTGAACCACGGACCAGAGCCCAACAACCACTAAACTCGAACACCATTTCCATTACAGTTGCAAGCAAGTCGAATAGAGGAGGGACCGAGGTTTATCTCGCACAGAGAGTTGAACATACCAAGCGGAGCAGAGTAGACAGTGTTCCACAAAAGGAACCAAGAAACCCTCCACCAGGAACCCTCAGCATGAAGGAAGCGGAGGAATAATCCAGAATTGCCATAAGGAACAAGGCTTAAGGCACGAAGAGTGAGTGGGAGCAGTTTCGAGGCGAAGTGCAGAGCATTCACTACAAGCATTAACTCTAACCACCAACCTAACATAGAATCCCGCGGATAATTACAGTTCAAGATTTTTATTGCCACGTATACCCCTTTTCCAGCATGTAAAGTGTGGACCTTTGGGTTGGGTTACACCAGAGTGGTATCAGAGCTTTGAGTTAAAGAGATTTAAAAAAAAAATGGACATAGGTAGATGAGGACGAGGCCGAGGTGCTCGTAGAATGGCAGATGAGGCATTACGAGAAGAACTCAGAGTTCTTACTGCTCGTTTGGAAGCAGTAGAGGCAGGCAGGCGAAGAGTTCCAGAAATGGGTGATGTGAGTGAAGAAGAAGTAGAAGTGGCAGTAAATGGACCTGAAGGTGAATCAGTGGAAGTGAAATTGCTGAAGTCTGTCTTATTATCGAACAGTAGACCAAAACCAGAACTCCCGACATACGATGGTAGTTTGTCTATTGATATTGTGTTGGATTGGATTAGTGAGATGGACAAGTATTTTAAATGCGAGGAAGTTAGTGAAGACCGTAGAGTCAAATTTGCAACAACAAAGCTAAAAGGACACTCGGCTCTGTGGTGGGATAGTGTCCAGAATGAGAGGAAGAGGTTGAACAAAACACCGATTAAAACTTGGACAAGGATGGTAGCCAAATTGAAGGGTAGATTTCTGCCAAGGGATTATCAAATCGCGTTACATAGACAGGTATAGAACTTGAGGCAAGGGGGACTGACTGTGAAGGAGTACACAGAGGAGTTCTACCGAGTGAATTTGGAAGGCGAATATACAAAAGATACGGTAGAAAGGACAGCCTGATATGGTAATGGACTGAAATAAGTATTTTGTCTCCAAATAGTACTGAGGAGGCATACCAGAGTGTAATTAAAGCAGAGGAGAAAATTAACCGAAGACAGAATGCCCAGAGAGGACGAGGGTCTGCCAGAGGGAGAGGCCAGTCCTATGGCAGGGGCCGGACTGCCAGCAATAGTGAGGAAGCCAACAGTTCGAGGACTTCGGGAACAAAAGAAAAAGGAGACAGAGTGAGAGGTGGCAGATCGTTCCAACGCGGCAGAGGAAATGGCCGAGGAAGGGGAACTGGTTATTAATGCTATAGATGCCACAAGTGGGGGCACCATTCGTTTGAATGCCCAGAAACAGATTCAGCTGGACAGCGAGGCATGTATGTGGCGCAACCGAAGGAAACAGCAGCACCCCCTCAAGAGGCAGAGAATTCCCCAAAAACGGGAGAAGCTTTAGTGCTGCATAAGGTACTATTGAAACCAGTTGATGAGAGTGTTGAACGGACACAATGGAAAGCTTTGTTCAGGACAATTTGCAAATCACAAGGTAAGTGTTGTAAGATGATAATCGACAGTGGAAGTACGGACAATTTGGTATCCACAGAAATGGTGAAAAAGTTGGGGCTGAAGCGTTTAAAGCATCCCAGTCCGTATAGAGTTTCGTGGTTACAAAAAGGGCACCAATTACTGGTGGACGAGCAAAGTGAGGTTGAATTTCAAATAGGTAGATATAAGGATAAAATTATTTGTGACATCATGCCGATGGACGTATGTCACATATTGTTGGGCAGGCCTTGGCAATATGATAGGAAGGTGACACATGATGGAGCGATGAACTATTATAAATTTGAGAAAGACGAGGTTAGGCATACCCTTGTGCCTATCAAAGAGGAGATGGAAACAGATGAAACAAACGAAACCAAAGCATTGCTAGTGAGTGGAAAGCAGTTTTCAAAACAGGTTGAGAACAATGAAATAGGTTATGCTGTAGTCAAAAAAACAAGGACAATTCTCTTACATACAGAAATAACAAATTTACCCATGGAAATACAGCGAATGTTGGAAGAATTTACAGATATAGTAGTGGACGACTTGCCCGACAAGTTACCCCCGAAGCGGAGTATCAGTCACCATATTGACTTTATACCCGGAGCCAGCTTACCAAATAAAGCAGCCTATCGAATGAGCCCCAAGGATAATGAGGAAATCAGAAAACACGTGCAAGAACTATTGGACAAGGGTTTAATAAGGGAAAGCTTGAGCCCATGTGCTATGCCAATAGTCCTCACCCCCAAGAAGGGAGGAGAGTGGCGGATGTGCACCGATTCAAGGGCCATCAATAAAATCACCATCCGGTACAGATTTCCATTACCGCGTATGGATGATATGATGGACTGTTTAAGTGGGGCAGCTTACTTCTCTAAAATAGACTTGAAAAGCGGATATCACCAGATTCGGATACGGGAAGGAGACGAGTGGAAAACGACTTTTAAAACAAATGAAGGATTATATGAATGGCTGGTCATGCCATTCGGGTTGAGCAATGCACCCAGCACATTCATGAGACTCATGAATGAGATGTTGAAGGAGTATATTGGGAAATTTGTAATAGTTTATTTAGATGACATCCTTATCTTCAGCAAGACAAAAGAGGAACACTTCTGGCATGTGCGCAAAGTGTTGGAAAAGCTACAGCAGAACAAGCTACTAATAAATTTGAAGAAATGTACGTTTCTGCAGAGGGAATTAATTTATTTGGGATTTGTGATAGCAGAAAACGAACTAAAGATGGATCTGGAAAAGGTAACAACAATAATAAATTGGCCGTCACCGAAAAATTTGTTTGAGGTACGTAGTTTCCACGGATTGGCAAGTTTCTATAGAAAGTTTATTAAGAATTTTAGCGGGATTTGTGCTCCTATGTTAGAAACCATCAAAAAGGCCAGCCAACCTTTTCGATGGACAGAAGCAGCAGAAAAAAAGTTTTCAACTATTGAAAAAAAAGATTACGGAAAGACCGATTCTCAGGCTACCAGATTTTCAGAAATTATTTCAAGTACGTTGTGATGCTAGCGGAACAGCGATTGGGGCTGTACTCAGTCAGGAGGACAGGCCTGTGGCATTTTTCAGCGAAAAATTGAATGAGAGTAGGCAGAAGTACTCCTCGTATGACAAAGAATTTTATGCAGTGGTACAGGCTTTAAGACACTGGAGGCATTATTTGTTAGGGAACGAATTCGTGCTGTTTTCAGATAATTCTGCATTGCAATATGTAATGCAGCAACACAAACTCAATCATAAACATGCCAAATGGGTGGAGTACTTACAGAGTTTTAATTTTGTGCTGAAACAAATTAGTGGACAAGCAAACAAGGTGGCCGACGCATTAAGTAGAAAGGCTCTACTTTTATAGGAGAGTGCTGTACAGGTTTTGGGTTTTGAACATTTACAAGATCTTTACAAAACATATACAGATTTCAGAGAAACCTATGAGGCGTGCCAGAACCCTTTAATAAGGGGTAATAGTCCTTGGTTAGATTACAATATACAGGAAAAATTGCTATTTAAGGGAGAACAACTGTGTATCCCCAACTGTTCCATGAGGGAGAATATTATTCGCGAAAAACACAGCGGGGGTTTGGCTGGACACTTCGGTATAGATAAGACCCTGGAGCAACTTAGTCATTTCTATTTTTGGCCAAGAATGCGACGAGACGTACAACGTTTTGTGACTAAGTGTAAGGTGTGTCAATTAGCGAAGGGACACAGCCAAAACACAGGATTATATATGCCATTACCTGTTCCAGGCAGACCATGGGATTCTGTTAGTCTAGATTTTGTTTTAGGACTGCCAAAAACGCAGAAAGGTTATGATTCAGTGATGGTAGTGGTGGATCGTTCCTAAAAAATGGCACATTTCATACCTTGTCGGAAAACTAGTGACGCCACTCACGTGGCCCACTTGTTTTTTAATGAGATTGTCAGGTTACACAGGTTACCAACAACCATCCTATCGGACAGAGACGTGAAATTCATGGGACATTTTTGGCGTACCTTATGGAAAAAAATGAACACCCAATTAAGCTACAGTTCTGCTTATCACCCGCAAACCGACGGGTAGACAGAGGTTGTGAACAGGAGTTTGGGAAACCTGTTACGCAGCTTAGTCGGGGAAAATTCACGGATGTGGGACCGAGTGCTAGCGCAAGCAGAGTTTGCTTACAACGATTCACCAAATCGTAGCACAGGTCTCAGTCCCTTTCAGATCCTATATGGCATGCACCCTCGTGGAGTGCATGAACTTCGGGATCTTGGTTTACAGGAACGACGGAGTGCGGATGGAGAAGATTTTGCTAATGCAATGAGGGATTTACATGAACAGGTGAAAGCAAAATTACAGGATAGCAGCTCAAAATATAGACAACATGCAGATCTAAAGAGAAGAGAAGTTCATTTTGAGGTAGGGGACGAAGTCCTGGTACACCTGCGTAAGGAATGTTTCCCTAAGGGTACGTACAATAAACTGAAGTACAAAAAGATAGGGCCTTGTAAGATCTTGCGAAAATTTTCGGCAAATGCCTACGAAATACAACTACCACCTAGAGTAGGCATATCACCTATCTTCAATGTGGCAGATCTGTTTCCGTATACAGGCGATCTGTTGGAGGAAAAGAAAGATGAACCCGTACAATCCACGCAGAACACCCATGAAGATGGAGAAACTTGGAAAAGACAGATGCCTTATGTCCAACCTCCTAAGATTGAAGGCATCCTCGAAACTCAGGTAGTTAGACGTACTCGGCGGAAAAATTATTTTCAGTACCTGGTCAAGTGGAAGAACCGTCCGATTGAGGACCGCTCATGGCTTGACGCCAGGCAGATTGAACAAACAGGAATGTCGGTAGAGGAGCTCATGAACCGGAGTCATGATCTCTTTTCACCCCGGGAGCCTGATGCAGGAGCATCCAGCTCACCATAATTGCGCAAAAAGAATTCCAACCAGGTTCGAAGGCTAGTGATCGATTGGACTGTTTAATTTTTACGGAAATATTTTTTCTTTCAGTTTGTTTTACAAAGTCAGTGAATTTAGACATCTCTTTCTATTTCAGTTAGAATTATTGTAACTCAGTTATTAGTTAAGGAATGGTCCATTAAATTAGGGAAATAAGAGCCAACTGTTCCTACAAGTCTTGGAATACCAAATGATTATAGTTATTAACAAAAATAGTATTTCTGTAACCACATTATGTATCAGTTGGATTAACTATAAACATCAACTGAAAACAGAGAGGTATAAAAACAAACCAAATGTAACAGAGAGGGGTTCAGTAGAGTGGAGTTGAGTTGAATATTAAGAAAGAAGAAATAGAAACAGTCAGAGCATTCAAACATAAAGTTATTTGTCCATCTGTACCATATGTATAAATAATTGCCTAAGTGAATTTACTTTCTTTACTATCTGTTAAATTACCATATGAATAATATTCATCAATTTGCTATTGTAACTATTCAAATATGAGCCACGGTCACATATTAAACAACCAGACGAAGTCTTGGTAAATCTACAGTCACAAAAGACATACATCAATACTTTTATTTCGCATACAGTCGAATCAAAGTCCCAGTATATACATCAGAAATCAAAGGTGAAGAAGTCGAGTATAAGGAACAGCCATTTCTTCCAGTGTTCGAAGACATAACAAGCAACCAACGAGCAGAGACAGAATATCAATGCAAAGAGGTAACGATACTATACATTTTTCTTTTCATTCTAAAAATTTCATTTAGAAAGCCGAAGGACCGCAGTTACAGTGACCATTGGTAGAGCCAGACCGATACTACGAAAAACAAAGTCCGCTAACATATATATAGAGCAGAGTATGACATATAGTCGGAAAAGCCTTGCAAACCAGAAAACCCAGAACCGGGGTTTGACAAAACCAACCAACAAACGGCTCCCAACTCTTATTACACTTAATACAGG
The DNA here is from genome assembly GCA_000404065.3 of Pinus taeda. NCBI lineage: Eukaryota > Viridiplantae > Streptophyta > Pinopsida > Pinales > Pinaceae > Pinus > Pinus taeda. The sequence goes on along the minus strand of APFE030796660.1, from coordinate 20,053 downwards.
AGCAAACAAAAAACAAATACAGCCGAGTAAATTCATACAACGACCAAGGACTTGAACCAGAACATGGGTCTTTAACATTAATCGAAACTACAACCAAACGTTGGGGTTTTAGGCCTACCCAGAAAAAGAAACGACTGTACAAATTAAACGCTGGAAGATACGCTTCCCAGGCCACCCACAACGACCTGTAAAACACCAACTCATATACATTACAACGGACGCAATGATGGGAAATCCAAAGAAAATACGAATGCCTGTAGAGAAGTAAAAACACAGTGTAATTACCTGGAGAGTGCAACCGAATGCAATTGTATGACATCCCGAAGAGTTTGAGTGACTGTCGACCAAAGGAGCAAGTGGGTTAGTTCCAGAACGAGAAGGCGAGCCATATTGAAACAGGGACAAGAGTATTTACCTGTTCCAAACGGAGGACGTGTGCCCGAAAAGTCCTGTGCTTGCAGGCAAATACAGTGCCGCACTGTGAGAAAATCAAACAACCGCAAGCAAACAATATTCAGCTAGATTCGAACCAGAGACAATAAGGTTCCGGGAGAAACACAACAAGACCACAGTGACTTCTATCGACGACTATCAAAACCCCGACCAAGAACCACAACATATATACAGATAGAAGATATAATACCCACAACCAGAGCTTAGCAATACTTTCAGGAACCTGCGCATACAAGGGAGAGAAGAATAAAATTACTCACTGAAGTCAAGCCACAGAACCAGGCCGAACAGCGATCAAAACCAAACGCCGTTGCCATCAAACTTGCAAGCAGGTTGAATAGAGGAGGAGTCGAGTTTTTGACAGCACCAGGAGCCAAACATACCAACAGAAAAGAGCATACAACATCCTACCAGAGAAACCAAGAAACCCTCGGTTGGAGCAGAATACCTCAGAGCGAAAACAACGAAGAATAATCAAGAAAGTGCCGTAAAGGATTAGGGTTAAGGCGCGAAGGGCGAACGGGAGCAAATCGAGGCGGAGTACAGGGTATTTACTCCCTGCATTAACTATCCAGCTACCAATTTCACAAAAATCCCGCGGACATAAGATTTTTATTTGCCACGTATATTTTTCCATCCACGTATAAAGTGTAAAGTGTTTGCCAAGTGGGCTGGGTTACACCATATAAAACCTAGGAATATGAACCCTTAGTTTGCACCTTAGGAATATGAACCCTTATATTAATAAACCTAATGTATTGATATTATAAACTAAAGGGAATAATAAACCCAAGTGTTGGCTTTTTTGGGCCTGACCTAGGTTCAGAACTGTTTTAGCCAAAGAAATCGCGCACTACCGGCCCTTTCGAAAAGAATCCGTGGAGCATAGGCTGAACTCTCACCTGAGGTAGTAGGGGAGGGTGCTGGAACCAGGTTTTTACACCTTAGGGATGTCTTGATGGGGACTGGAAGGGTCACGAACCAGTCGGCACACTCGCGCTCCTCCGCTCAGTTGTTAGGCCTTCACATAGCTCTGGTTGTTAATGTGATTATCATAGAGCCAATCTCATGCTTATTGTTTTAAGCAAACATTTAACAATAATACCTAGTGCACCCAATCATAAATATGCATAAGCTCTGAACATAAGCAAACAGATAGATTGGAGATAAAGCACACAATGACTCAGAAACTCTTATCTTTATTAATGTCTTTGTTTCAGTATGATCCACTTTTTTCCCTGCGCACACAGCTGCAGGGGTCTGTGCACATAGCTACAGACTCTACCAGGCCTCTGCGCACATAGTTGTGGAGCCTCTATCTAACTACTAACCCTCACAACTTGTACTTACAGACCCAGAGTGAATATTGCTTTCACAAACCCATAACACATTAGATCTTCTCAATAAGCTACCTTCTATCCTTAGAGCCTCACTCGATTTATACATTCCCATGGTTCATGGACCATGGGTAGGCCGACTCACTTTCTATTATTTTATATTAACTTTGGGTGGACAACCCTTTGACTCGACCTATTACATTCGCGCTTCGTGCACTTTGTAGAACTTTTACAATATCATTACCCTAACCTGTGGGATTTAAGTTCCAAAACCGTTACGCAAGGCCTCTGCTACCCAATAGGCCCATAACACAATCATCATGACTCATCCTGAGTCACTCGTTTGTGCGGCAATACACACTGCCAAGGTTTTGTTGCCCACCATCCCTGTGAGTGATGCACTATGTTCTATTGCTCCCTCTTTGTATCTTGCAGCTCTTCTTCAATTTTCTGCTCCATTGCCTCTACTAATTCGTACAATCGATGATGCTCATTTTTCTTTGCTCGGTTAACATAGAGCACCCCCTCATAGGATTTTAACTCAAGCTGGGATTTTTCATGCGGGAACTCTTCGTGCCAATGTAGCAAGTCTCCAATTTATGGTCTACTATACACACTATTTTTTGCAGCTTGTGTTGCATTTTTGCAAGAAGAATGTTGTTGTTCATGAGATCCCAATCCTTGAGGTGCATCCGAGACAAACTGTTAATAGCAATTCCATCATTTTCTTACATATTCATGATCTTTCCCTTATCTTTCAGGGGTCGCCGGCTAGCCTATGGTTTAGGCAGCGACATCTAGACCAGTTCTGCTTTGTGTCTAAGAATTTTTTATACATCCCCTACCATTAGTGCTGAACTCGGTGCGACATCTGCGACCGTCACCACCACACTATCCAGAAGGTCCTACATCTCCATCGGTCATATTACAACCATTGGGCTTAATCCTTTAGCATCAATGATCAACAGTTCCATACTGGAGGGAAGGCATAATAGCTCACTTCTCTCGATACAACAGATCATTCGATGGATGTCCCTCTATGATTTGTCAACATGTTGAAATTCAAATTTAATTGTTCCCTCCTTTTCTGGTGCTTTAATGTTACATTTACAGTAGATCCTTTCGAATATGGCTCGTACTTTGTATCTTAGTTTCCCATCGCCCACTCCTTTTTGCCATACTTTAGACATCTTGTCATGAACAGTGAGAGTAATGGTCACATCCATGTTTATTGATGCAACAACGCAGCCTTGCTATGCAACCACGACCTTTGTGACATACTGATTCTACGCGCACCCTTGTTGTTGCGCACCTCCCTCATAGACTGCTTTATCGTCCCGCACTCTCTTTCAACTGTCTGGAGCAGTGAGACTGTACTTCGGTTGGTTAGTCAGGTAGTCAGCCCACCTGTGTAGAGCTTCAAGTTACTGCCATTTACTCTGTCTAGGAAGGGCTCTCCATTAAGCTTTTTGATCTGGACCATGCCTCCATTTGTGACTTCCTTGACTACATATGATCCCAAACAATGCATCCGGAAATTTCTAGGAAATTTCTCGAACTTATTGTCATACAGTAATACTAAATCATTCTCTTTGAATGTGCACAACTTGATATGGTGATCATGCCAAGCTTTGTCTCACTGCTTCTGTACCTACTGATGGAATCCTGCTAGAAACTGTTCCTCCTTAAGTTCTTCCGGTTGCACGAGGCTCTCTTCCAAAGCCCCGTAGGCTACCATGCCTGCCATTGCTACTATTCACGAACTTGACACAATGTATTCCATTGGCATGACGACTTCCATGCCATAGACTAATTGGAAGGGTGTCTGGCCTGTCAACTTTTTGCACGTGGTGCAGTATGCCCATAGCACACTAGGTATGCGCAAATCCCAATCGTTGCACTGTGCATTACATACCTTGGTCAATGCAGTCTCCAAAATATTGTTGAAAGCTTTGATGCTCCCATTCACTTGTTGATGGTATGGCATATTGTGTTGATGATATATCTGGAATTCCTCAGAGAGCGCGCTGATAGTCTCATTTAGGAAGTGTATTCCGTGGTCGCTCATTAGAATTCTTAGACATCCAAACCGCGTCAACACATTTTCAAACAAAAATTTTGGAGTTTTAGTAGCCATGCAGTCCTTAACTGGTTGTGCTTCCACCCATTGAGTAAAGTATTCTGTCGCGGTGATGATATAGCACGCGCCCGTCTTTTCTTGAGGTGTGATAAGCCCCACAAAGTTGATCACCCATTTTTTGAACAGTTGTAGTGTCATATGTGGCTTGAGTGGCATTTCATCCCTCTGCAATGGCTTCCCAGTCCATTAACATATGTCACTAGCCCAACAGTACGCTTTTGAGTCTTGATATAGAGTTGGCCACCATAGTCCAGCCTGAAGAATCTTCTATGTTGTGGCGCATCCCGCATAATGTCCTCCTACAACCCCCCCCATGTGCTTCGATAAGGATCTGTCCTCCCTCAAATTCGGGTACATACCTTCGTAATAGTTCATTTTTGCCCATTTTGTAGAGGTGCCCTACAATAACAAGAAATTATGTTGCGTGTATCACTAGTTCTTTCTTTTGTTGAACTAAAATACCCCTGCGGTGTGGTCCCTATGGTTAAGAAGTGGATTATATCCTCAAAGTGGCCATTTGCGATGCGCACTGCATAAAGTTGTGCATTAGGTAGTCCTGCTTCTAATTTTGTGGGTTCTTCATTGTTGTCAATTCAGGACAGGTGATCTAGGCCTACATTTAGATGTCCCGGCTTTACGATGACTTCAAAATTATATTCTTGAAACAATAACAACCATATACAAATGTGCCCCCCCAACACAGGCTTATTCACTAAGTATTTTAGCGCGGAATGATCAATATACATCTTAAAGTGTCCTCTGAGTAGATAGTGCTGGTATTTCTGTAGCACGCATATCGTCACCAACCCCTCATGCTTAGTAATGGAGTAGTTCTTTTCATATTTGGACATTCACCGACTTACAAACGCAATTGGGCGATCAATTCCTTCCGTTCCTTCCTGTGTGAGTACAACACCTAGTGCAATACATGACGCATCATCATGGACATGAAATTCGATGTCCCATTTTGGGAAAGCCAACATGGAAGCAGACGCCATTTTCTCCTTGAGAATCTCTATAATTTTCTTACAATTGTAATTCCAACAATATTTAGCGTCTTTTTTCAACAATTTTTCCATTGGTGCCATGATTTGTGCATAGCCCTTAATAAACTTACGATAGTAGCCAATATGTCCCAACATGGTGCAGTGTTGTTTAACACTGCGCGGCAGTTGTAGATTGAGTATGACAACAATCTTTGCCAGGTCCAGCATCAGGCCTTGTTTACAGACCACATGGCCAAGCAAGTTTCCAAAGGGGATGAGGAAAGTACACTTCTTTACATTTAGTGCAATCTGGTGCCATCGGCAAGTATCCAACATCAATCGTAAGCTCTTGACATGTTTCTATACTAGCCTGAATATAGTCCAATCATCAAAATAAACTTCTAGAAACTTATGGATGAATTCCTTGAACGTGGCCACTATTACACGTGAAATATCATCGGGGCATTCTTTAACCCAAAGGGAATAACCATGTACTATAAACATCCCTATTTAGTTGCAAAGGTGGTCTTCCTTCTATCTTCCAGAATGATATTGATTTGATGGTACCCTAAAAACCCATTCGTAAATGAGTACGCTTCCTTTCCACCAACATATGCCAGAAATTCATCTATAAATGGCATCGAGAATGGGTCATGAACACAGGTGTCACTCAGTTTCCGTAGGTCCACGCAAATTCAAATTTTAGCCTTCTATTTCTTCTCCTGTACTATCATAGGACTCACCCAATTAGATTCTTCCACAGGCTCAATAATTCTGGTTGCCAGAAATTTGTCCAATTCTTCATGAACCTTCTCCTTGTACATAAGATTTATATGGTAAGGTCGCTACTTAACTGGCTTCGCATCCGGTTTCAGAGTTATTTTCATCGTACCTAGATCATCGAGGATCCCTTTTAACTCGGTTATTTTGGTCGAGAATAAGTCTTGATATTCGTGAAGTAATTCAATGACCTTATTTATTGTGGCATCATCCCAATAGTCCCCAAGCATTGCATACTTCGGCTCCTCCTCTGTACCAATGTTCACTTGTTTTGTTTTCAGTGGCACGATGATGTTAGGATCCTCAATTGCTGGTACACAAACCTCATGAATCCCCTCTGTTTCTGGAATATTCATGTTTCTGGGGTCATCATCATCATCTTCTACCTATACGTTGAAGCACTCTAGGGCTTGGCTCAATTGATGCGACCATTCTAGCTACATTATTTCTTCTGGTTCTAGTGGTATTTTGAAAACAGAAGCCTTCACAACTTGTAAAGCATCGTCAACAATATCCATCCATTGGTCCCCAAATAATAATGTTAATAAAAATCCTTCACACAAGATATCCCATTCGCCTGTACCATGTCGAAGTTCTGTTTCAGTATACTAGTTCCTTGGGATGACATCTAAGGTATGATAAAATAAATGTACCCACTCCAGCTGGTGTTTGTCTCCATAAGCCTTGGTCCATTTGTTGAGATGCATGCGCGGGTCATCATGTCCATTGTATTTCTTGGTTATTCGTAGTTTCGGCTTCCCAAACCTTATCTACATCATCATTTTGTAGCCACGCCGGTCTTCAAAGGTTCCTTCATGTGTTTCCCACCAATGCGCAAGTGTCGCGTGCAACACCCATTTTAATGCATCGAACCTCTGGTGCTCTGGTACCAAATTCTCAAATTTATTCAGGAATTCATCCACTGTTGTCAAGCCATCATACATTGGTAGATCTTGCTCCTAAATTGATATGCAACACAGTGATTTAGTCATCATATTATAGTTTAGCATTGTTACTTGGCTCAACCATTTATGCTAGTGTTCATCGTCTTCTTCTGAATCTGAGGAATCTGCGCGCACCCATGGTAGCTGTGCAGTCGAATTTACCCAATCCTGATCTTGTGCCATTATTTTGTAGATATAATCCATGTCATCATCACTTCCATCGTCGCGTATAGGTTCAGTGTAGCACACTCCTTCAGCGGGATCCAGTGGGATAACTACGCGTAGGGAATTTTTCTCAAATATAATCTTTCGTTTCTTTAAGTTAATTAATCCATTCATATCTATGGTCTAGTCTATCCCTAACAATGTGGGGTATGGGTTATGGTCATCCACAATTTCTATTGCCTCAAAGTCCGTTTGCATGCTCGCGCCTTCTATATCCATAGTGACTCCTTGCAATCTCCCCATGGGCAAGATTTTTTGTTGGTTTGCCACCCATAATTGAATAGGAGACCACTATAATGTGGGTCTGCCCATGCGTTCCCATGTCTATTTAGGTGGGACATTTGCATTTGAGCCTAAGTCCAGAATGATCTTATCCATCTCATAGTCGCCAAGCTACGCTGTTAATCACATTTCCCATCTAGTGTGCGAAACATGTTTTCCCAATTTCTGGACCACATGAGGTTCACCTAACCCTGCACACCTAGTTATCAGTTCTTGTAATCCTTCAACTGCCATATTGTTGCGTGGAAACTTCATACATGTCTCTAAAAAGGTATTTAGCATCGAGGGATCCATTTCTGGCTCGAGTTGATCCTTACTACCTAAAGTAGAGATCCCCATGAAGCTCTTCTTAGTTTCCATAAATATCTTCTTTTCACATTCCAAGTCGAACTCAAACTGCTTTGTAGGGGTCTTGTGAACCCCTGGGTCTTCCTTGGTTAGTTTCCCCTTATCTTCCCATGTGGCCATGCAACTTCTAAGCATCATGTTCACATTGGGGTCTTCCTCGCGTGGTTCAGACCTCATCATTTGGAATTTCTATGTCGGCGTAGGTTGTGCTACCAAGTTTTCACGTATCTGCACTATCAGCATGGGGAAATCTATCATTTCATGATTAAACTGCTCGCAGTAGGGGAACGATATTCTGGTCAGGTTGGTACAATCATGCGCATAGTGCCCTGGTCCTCCACAGTTATAACAGATTAGCTGCCTACAACCCCTTCCTAGCCAAATTCCTCCCCATCCTCGTCCTTGCCCTTGGAAACCACTGCACACTATTGTTGCGGTTGGATCCTAACCTCGCACCTCAGTTTGCATCCTATAGGCAGGTTTTCAATCCATCAACAATTCATAACTGTGGCAGTCTCATTCATCATGGCCCACCAATCTACAAAAATTGCAAAATAGCTGCTGGAGGGTCTGGGTAAACTTTTGCAATAGGTGGCAGTTGTCCATGGTGTGCTTTCCTCCCACCTAACAGACCGTGCACCAGAGCAAGGGTGCCATGCTTGGCCCCACTTGTGTCTCTGTTCACAATGACATTGGTGCCCCCTTGCCAAATAGCTCACAAATACTGGACAATGATCCTTATCGTGGCCCTGGCTTCTACATTTTATGCACCACACTTCTTCGTGCGCTTCTGGACAGGGTGCCTTCTCCTGTTTCAAATTCTACATCTCCAAGCATAGGTTTTGTAGTTGTGCATGGATCTGTTGAACTCCTAACCTAGGATCCTGTATTGGAGTCTCATGCAACCTCATCTCTATCTCTAATGCTTCAGCTTGGGTCAAGATCTTCTGCTATGATAGCACTATCGTCAGATGTGGCATCAAATATTCCACAAACACACATGGTTCTATGCATCCGTTAGCATCATGTTAGCCTCTCGGATCGTACTCTTCAGTCTCTAATCCAGATCCCAAGGGGTTTCACCTACCAGCATCATGATCTCCTTAGACCCTATGATTGAGTGCGTCTCTGATATTGGCCGGCTAAACTCTTTGTTCAATTCATCCCGAATCTTTTCTATTCAAACATTTGGGTGATCACTAGAGTGCTTGATATACCACGTCAGTGCGCGATCTTGTAGCACACTCACCAAGGTAGCCTTTTTAATGTTATCATCCGTAACTTCATGCGCTTCCCACATTGCCCTTACTACGAACCAAAATTGTTATGGATCTTTGCTTCCTACTCCTTTGAATACAGGAAACTTGATCGCACTCACCATGTTAAACTTCTGGTTTGCCAAAGGTGGTGTGCGCGCATGTTCTAAGGCCAACCATGAACTCGTACAACTTCTGATCTAACCAATCTTCAATCTTTCTCTTTGTAGGGTTCCAGCGTTCTGACATCAGACATCCCTTAGGCAGATCTCGGTCCTAGCAACGGAACCATTTGTTGGCTTGTTGGGGCCTAACCCAGGTTCAGAAGTGTTTTATCCAAACAAATCCCACACTACCGGCCCTTTTGACAACAATCCGCGGAGCATGGACTGAAGTGTCATCCGAGGTAGTAGGGGAGGGTACTAGAACCATATTTCTGCACCCTAGGGATGTCTTGATGGGGACTGGAAGGTTCATGATCCAATCGGCACACTCGCGCTCCTCTGCTCAGCTATCAGGCCTTTGCGTAGCTCTGGTTTTTAATGTGATTATCATAGATCCAATCTCATTCTTATTGTTTTAAGCAATCATTTAACAGTAATAACTAGTCCACCCAATCACAAATATGCATAAGTTCTGAACATAAGCAAATAGATAGATTCGAGATAAAGTACACAATGATTCAGAAACTCTTATATTTATTAATTTCTTCATTTTAGTACAATCCACTTTTTGCCCTGCGCACACAGTTGAAGGGGTCCGCACACACAACTGCGAACTGTACCAGGCCTCCGTGCATACAACTACGGAGCCTCTATCTAACTATTAACCCTCACAACTCATACTTACAGAGCTAGAGTGAATATTGCTTTCACAAACCCATAACACATCAAATATTCTAAAAAATCTACCTTTTATCCTTAGAGCCTCGCTATATTTATACATTCCCATCATTCGCAGACCATGGGCAGGCCAACTCACTTTCTATTATTTTACATTAACTTCGGGCGAACAACCCTTTGACTCGACCTGTTACATTCACGCTCCGCGCACTTTGTGGAACTTTTACAATATCATTACCTCAATCTATGGGCTTTAAGCCCCAAAACCTATTACGCAGGGCCTCCGCTACCCAACACCAAGTGATTAATACTAAAAATATAGGGAATATAAACCCAAAGGAATAATATTAAACCCAACAGAATATGTTAGGCCCCTATAATACTAGTGTACTCCCTTATTATTATTGTCATTGTATCCCCTTATTATTATTGTTGTGCTTGTGTTGTCCCCATATTGTTATTATTATGCCCCATAGAAGCCCACTGTTGTTATTGTTGTGCCCTTACATTATTATTGTTATGTCAACTTGACTATATTGTGACCCCTTAGACTCCTATATATAGAAATGAGGTCTTTTCATTTGTAACATCCAAAAGTTGTTCATTTGTGTAATGTAAAGCAGGTTTCCCCCTTAAAGAGGATGATTTTGAAGTCGTTGCTTGATCTTTTCTTCTATTTTCCGAGCTAGTTGCATAAAAATTGGTATCAGAGGTTTGGATTCTAGGGTTTTGCTGCTTCAAATAGGTCGTTGTGGTATTTTCGCTATAATTGTTTCTACGACATTTCAGAAGATAAAATTAAGATCCGTTTGAGCCGAAATCTTAATGAACCTCACGTATGAATTTTAGATCTTGTCTCACTATATGTTTGTAGATATGATCCAAGGAAGTTAGGGTTTGGGTAGGATCCCAAATTATATCGCAAACAGGTGACCTAACGAAAATCGTCATAACTTTCTCTCTCAACATCAGATTGAAATTTCGTAAGAAGGAACAAAAATAGGACACAATGTAGTTTTGTTTATATTGGTTTCACGTCCGAAGGTCAAAACAGGGACACATGGCACTTCGTACAAGTTCGTTCTACTGAACCAGTCTATAATTAGGTCATCATGGGAGATTTGGATTAACTCTTTATTGGAGAATCCAATATTGATCAAACTTATGGGGTTTGAACGAGGACACATAATGCTACCATAGGATGAAATTTCAGACCTTGGAGATCCGCAATTACAGAGATACAACCAATTCAATATTGAGCTCCTACAAATCCAAAAAAGGTGTGTAGTCTTTTTAAAATTTTCAATAAGTTTGGTTTGAAAAAATAGTTTGATGGAATTCAAAGGACATAGTGAAGCATAATTATCATTAATTGATGTCCCTAAGAAAGTAAATGGAAACACATAGTAATAAACCTAAAATCTCTAACATGACTCATGAGGAGGAGGAAAAAATGCAACATGATGTATCAAAATTATGAGACCAAGTGCAACAAATTCCACTCTCAAAAAATGTAACAGAAGCTAAGATGGATTGATTAAAGAAAGGCATGGATGCCAATATGGATTTTTTAAATAGTGGGGTGGAAGCTAAGATGAATGGCATGGAAGTTAAAATTGATGGCATGGAAGCTAAGATGGATGGTATAGAAGAAAAACTTAAAGGCAACATTGAATATTTGAAGATAGATTTGACAATGTTGCTACAAGAAATGCTTACTAATGGTGAAAGGGTAGTAAAAGAAACTCACGATGAGAACAAAAGCAATGTTAATCATGATTTCATAGACTCTAGTGTTGGATTGAAGACCCATCATGTTCCAAATATCAATATGAGTAATTTTGATGGCAAGGATCCTGTAACATGGATACTACAAATGGAGCAATATTTCGATCTCCATAATGTGCAAAACACACAAAAGGTACACGTTGCAAATTTATATTTGGAACCCAATCAGTTTGTATGGTATCTATGGATTTGCTCTCATAAACAAATTGTCACTTGGGCAATTTCTACAGAAGAAATGATTTCACATTATGGGGATACAAATAGCAACACCTTTTTTAGCCAATTGATAAATCTCAAACAAAATGGTTCAATGGTGGAGCACATTGAGGACTTCCAAAAATTGAATATATAGGTAAAAGATATTCCATAGGAACATAGGATTGATGTGGTCATAGGGACATTAAAGGATAACATCCAACATGAGTTTCACATTTGGGAACTTGATTCATTAGAGAAGGCATTCAGGTTGGCAAGAAAAATTGAAAGAAAAATTATGGCAAAAAAGAAGCTTACCAACCACAACTATAAAGGTGGAAGTGTTTTTTCCCTAGCTTTCCACAACCTACAAGGTTGACACCACAACAACTGGAAGAAAAAAGAGAAAATGGTCTTTGTTACAACTATGAAAGCAAATACACTAAAGGTCAAAAATGTGCTAAGAAGAAATTATTTTACATAGATTGTGAAGAGGAAGAAGAAAAGAAATAAGAAACATCAAAAGAAGAGGATACACACTAGGAACAAAGCCTAGAGAAAGAAGAAATGAATCTGACCATATTTTGTAATTCATTCGCTGGAATAACCACTCCTCAAACTACCAAGATAAAAGGACATATCAAGAAGAAAAAGGTAATAGGGTTGATTGATTTAGGCAGTACCCATAATTTTATTCATTTTAAGAAGCAAATGAATTGAATTGCTTCCTATATCTAGCACCAGAGTGTCAAGTGATGGTTGCAAATAGAAGAACCATAAATTTCTCTAGAAAGTGCAATAATATAAAGCTATTCATCGGAGAATATCTGTTGAATAGTCCAATGCTTTCGATTCCAATGGGTGGTGCTGATGTTGTAGTAGGAGTCCAATGGCTACAATCTTTGGATTCAATAGCTTTTAATTTTCAAAAACCTTTCTTGAGTTTTTTTAGAAGGAAAGGAATTTTGAATTAAGGGGTATCGTAAGGAAATTTAGAAAGATAATCAAATCTAATAGCATGACAAAGCTGCTAAAGAAAGAACAACGTCGCGTAATTGCACAATTATGTTCGCTAGAGGTTACCACACTGAAATCATCTATTTATCCAGATCTCCAAAAAGTCTTGGACAATCATTCCAAGGTATTTGAGACTCCCAAAGGCCTCCCACCTATTCGTGATCATGATCATGATATTCATTGGATTCCAAGAAGTTTTCCTCCAAACATAAGGCCTTACAAATACCCCTGTGCCCAAAAGAGTGAAATTAAACGTATGGTTGCAGAAATTCGAGAGGTTGGTATAATTCAACCTAGTCAAATTTCTTTCTCTACTCTAGTAGTATTGGTGCACAAGATGGACGGATCATGGCGCAAGTGTTGAGATTATAGGGAGTTCAACAAGCTCACTTTTAAAGATAAATTTCCCATTCCTGATTTTGATGAATTATTGGATGAATTGCATGGAGCAATTTACTTCACCAAGTCAAACCTTCATTCAATATATCATCAAATCATGATGAAGACTGAATACATTCTTGAAACAACATTTACAACTCATGAGGGCCATTATGAATTTTTGGTCATGCCTTCGGACCTTACCAATGCACCTTCTACATTTCAAGGTTTGATGAATTCCATTTTCAAACAATTCCTTAGAAAAATTGTGTTAGTATTTTTTGACGATATCCTAATCTACAACAAGTCTTGGAAGGATCATGCTCAACATGTTGATAGAGTGCTCAAACTATTCGAGGAGAAACAATTATATGCAAAAACATCCATATTGTATCTCACGAAGGTGTTAAGGTAGACCATAGAAAAATTAAAGCCATTAAGGAATGGAAAATCCCCAAATCCGTAAAGCATCTACGAGGATTTCTCGGGTTAACCGGGTATTATCACCATTTGTTAAGAATTATGGGAGAATAACAGCACATCTAACAACATTACTAAAGAAAGATGCATTTTCTTAGACTCCAGAAGCAACAAAATCCTTTGAACATCTTAAAGAGACAATGTGCCAAAAATCGGTCTTAGCTACTCTAGACATCACAAAAACCTTTATTGTGGAATGTGATGCCCCAGGAAATGGAAATGTTGGCAATACTACATGCACTTAAGAAATGACAACCTTACCTAATGGGAAGGCACTTTATGGTAAAAAAAATCATGATAGTCTTAAATACCTTTTAGAAAAAGATTATCTTCAGAAGAGCAGCAAAAATGGGTCACAAAGATGTTGGGTTATGACTTTGAAATCATCTACAAAAAAGGGAAGAAAACTGTTGTTACAGATGCACTGTTAAGAAAGGATGAGGAAGTGGAAGCATTTCTTTGCGCCATTTCTATTATCCAACTAGATTGGATAAACTAAGTAAGGAATGAATGGAAGAATGACGAAGAAGTGTGGGAACTCATCAAAAAGTTACAACAAAACCCAAGCACATGTCATACATTTAGTTGGAAAAAGGATTCATTATGGTATAAAGATTGCTTATACCTTTGTAAGGATTCCCAACTCAAACAAAAGATTGTTATGGAATTGCACACCTCTCTCTTACGAAGGGACTTAGGATTTTTAGAAACATACAACAGAGTTGAGAAGGATTTTTTTTGGGGATGGCCTTAAATATAATATTCAAAAGTGTTTGGTGGAATGTTTGGTTTTCCAACAAAATAAAGTTGAAACAATGAAGACCCCAGGTCTATTACACCTTTTATCCATTCCAAGTCAACATTGGGAGGAGGTTTCAATGTATTTTATCACATGTTTACCCAAGTTTCAAGGAAAGTGTGTCATCATGGTGATCGTTGATAGACTTACCAAGTATGCACACTTTTGTGCATTATCTCATCCCTTTAAATCCAGTAAAGTTGCTACTGCATTTATGGAAAAAATTCAAAAGCTACATGGAAACCCAAAGATTATTGTAAGCGACAAAGATCCCATTTTCACTGGAAAATTTTAGACATAACTATTTTCTTGTCTGGGTAGTCAATTTACTCATAGCTCATCATATCATCCTCACTCTGATGGGAAAACTGGGATAGTGCCCAAATGTTTGGAAGGATATCTTTGTTGCTTTGTATCTGATAAATATACACAATGCGTCAAATGGTTGCCTCTGGCTGAATGGTGATATAACAATTCCTTCCATATTGTAGAAAAAATAACCCCATTTATGCACTTTATGGATATCTTCCACTGTTCATCACATCATATTTAAGAGAAAATTCTAAGGTTCAAGCAGTGGAATATCACATCGAGTATAAACAAAAACTTCTCCAACTCTTAAATAATAACCTCACTTTGGCACAAAATACAATGAAACAACAGGCATATCAACATCACAATGAAAGTAGTTTTGATGTAGGTGACTAGGTATTTCTATGGCTACAACCATACAAAAAAATGTCCCTTAAGCAAGCTAAGAAGGATAATAAATTATCACCAAAGAATTATAGTACGTACAAGGTGTCCCAAAAGATTGGTACTATGGCATACAAATTGGAGCTTCCTTCAGCTTCTTGAGTGCACCTAGTTTTCCATGTTTGATCCTTAAAGAAGGTTATAGGTGACAAGTCTTGAGTTACAACAATATTCCTAGAACTTGATGAAGAAGGGAAAATCATATTGGAACTTGAAGTAGTCACAGAAACAAGAACTCAACAACTACAAAATCGATCAATTTTAGAGTATCTAATTAAGTCGAAGAACACAGCCGCTGAAG
The DNA here is from genome assembly GCA_000404065.3 of Pinus taeda. Classification (NCBI taxonomy): domain Eukaryota; kingdom Viridiplantae; phylum Streptophyta; class Pinopsida; order Pinales; family Pinaceae; genus Pinus; species Pinus taeda. The sequence goes on along the minus strand of APFE030796660.1, from coordinate 4,746 downwards.
ATTCCACATGGGAGGATGGGAATTTTATACAGAAGAATCCATAATTACTCAAGCGTTGAGGACAACACTTTTCTGAAGGAGAGAGACATGTTAGGCCCCTATAACACTAGTGTATTCCCTTATTATTATTGTCATTGTATCATCTTATTTTTATTGTTGTGCCCATGTTGTCCCCATATTGTTATTAGTGTGCCCCATAGAAGCCCACTATTGTTATTGTTGTTCCCTTACATTATTATTATTATGTCGGCTTGACTATATTGTGACCCCTTAGACTCCTATATATAGAAAAAAGGTCTTGTCATTTGTAGCATCCAATAGTTATTCATTTATGTAATGTAAAGGAACTTACCCCCTCAAAGAGGTTGATTTTGAAGTCATTTCTCTATCTTTTCTTCCATTTTGTGAGTTGTTTGCATAACATAATATACCTATAAACCCTAAGTACATAAAAATAAGATAAATACTATAAACCCTAAAATAAAAATGGATGATCATGGTTTACCATGGTTGATTTTCATATTGAGAATATCTCTGTCACAATGCGTCATTGGACATTGGTTGACCATGGTTAATTTTCCTATTGAGACAATCTTTGTCACAATGTGACATTGGACCATGGTTGACCATGACTATAAACCCAAGGGATTTATATTAATATACATATGGTTTATACGCCTAAGATTTCTATTACTAATCCCTTGGGTTTAATATTATTCCCTTGGGTTTATAGTATTAATCTATTGGATTTTTAATACTAATCCATATTGTTACTAATAATCCATATTGTCTATAATATTATAAACATTATGAATGGTATTATACCCTAGGAATATGAACCCTTAGATTAATAAACCCAACTGATTGATATTATAAAACCAAGGAAATAATTAACCCAAAGGAATAATAATAAATCCAAGGGATTAATTTTATAAACCCGGGGAATATGAACCCTTAATAAACCCAATGTATTGATATTATAAACTAAATTGATTAATACTAAAAACCCTAGGGAATATAAAGCCAATTGAATAATATTAACCCTAAAGGAATATACCTATAAACCCTAGGTATATAAACCCTAAGATAAATACTATGAAACCTAAAATAAAAATGGTTGAACATCGTTTACCATGGTTTCTTTTCATATTGAGAATGTCTATGTCACAATGCAACATTGGATCTTGGTTTACCATGGTTAATGTTTCTATTGAGACAGTCTTTGTCACAATGTGACATTGGACCATGGTCAACTATGAGTATAAACCCAAGGGATTTATATTAATATACGTTGGGTTTATAAACCTAAGGTTTATAGTATTAATCCCTTGGGTTTATATTCCCTAGGGTTTGCAGTATATCCATTGGGTTTTTAGTATTAATACATATTGATACTAATAATTCGTATTGTTTATATAATTATAAACATTATGAATAATATTATACCATAGGAATATGAACCCTTAGATTACAACTTAGGAATATGAAACTTTATATTAATAAACCTAATGTATTGATATTATAAACTAATGGGAACAATAAATTCAAGGGATTAATGCTAAAAACCCTAGGGAATATAAAACCAAGGGAATAATATTAAACCCAAGGGAATATACCTATAAAACCTAGGTATATAGACCCCAAGATAAATATTATGCACCCTAAATTAAAAATGGTTGACCATGGTTTACCATGGTTGATTTTCATATTGAGAATATATTTGTCACAATGCGACATTGGACCATGGTTGACCATGGTTAATTTTCCTATTGAGACAATATTTGTCACAATGTGACATTTAACCATGGTCGAACATGAGTATAAACCTAAGAGATTTATATTAATATACATAGGGTTTATACACCTAAGGTTTATAGTATTAACCTCTTGGGTTTAATATTATTCCCTTGGGTTTATATTCCCTAGGTTTTATAGTATTAATCCATTTGGTTTTTAGTATTAATTCATATTGATACTAATAATCCATATTTTTTATAATATTATAAACTTTATGAATAATATTATACACTGTGAACATGAACTCTTATATTAACAAACCCAACCAATTGATATTATAAAACCAAGGAAATAATACACCCAAGGGAATAGTAATAAACTCAAGAGAATAATATTATAAATCCTAGGAATATGAACCCTTATCTTAATAAACCAAATGTATCGATATTATAAAGTAAAGGGAATAATAAACCCAAGGGACTAATATGAGAAACCATAGGGAATAAAACCCAAAGGAAATAATATTAAACCCAAAGGAATATACCTATAAAGAATAGGTATATAAACCCTAAGATCAATACTATAAACCCTAAAATAAAAATGGTTGACCATTGTTATTTTCATATTGACAATATCTTTGTCACAATGTGATGTTGGACCTTGGTTGACCATGGTTAATTTTCCTATTGAGTCAATTGTTGTCAAAATGTGACATTGGACCATGGTCAACCATGAGTATAAACCCAAGGGATTTATATTAATATACATAAGGTTTATACACCTAGAGTTTATCGTATTAATCCCTTGGGTTTAATATTATTCCCATGGGTTTATAGTATTAATCCATTGGGTTTTTAGTATTAATCCATATTGCTAATAATACTATAAACATTATGAAGAATATTCCTAGGAACATGAACCCTTAGATTAATAAACCCAACCGATTGATGTTATAAAACCAAGGAAATAATGAACCCAAGGGAATAGTAATAAACCCAATGGATTAATATTATAAATCCTAGGAATATGAACCCTTATCTTAGTAAACCCAATGTATTGATACTATAAATTAAAGGGAATAATAAACCCAAGGGATTAATACTAAAAACCTTAGGGAATATAAACTCAAGGGAATAATATTAAACCCAAGGGATTATACCTATGAACCCTAGGATAAATACTATGAATCCTAAAATAAATTGGTTGACTATGGTTTACCATGGTTGATTTTCATATTGAGAATATCTTTGTCCTCACGTTAGACCTTGGTTGACCATGGTTATTTTTCCTATTAAGACAAATTTTGTCACAATGTGACATTGGAACATTGACGACCATGAGTATAAACCCAATGAGTATATATTAATATATGTAGGGTTTATACACCTAAGGTTTATAGTATTAATACCTTGGTTTTGTATTCCTTAGGGATTATAGTATTAATCCATTGGGTTTATAATACCTTGAGTTTTTAGTATTAATCCCTTAGTTTTTTAGTATCAATAATATTATACCCAAGGAATATGAACCCTAAGATTAATAAACCAAATTGATTGATGTTATAAACCAAAAGAAATAATATTAAACCCAAGAGATTAATATTATAAACCCTTAAATTGCACCTTAGGAATATGAACCCTTAGATTAATAAATTGTCATCATAATTGTTATAATTATTATCATATTTATAATATTGGATAATAATATTCTATAATATATATATATAAGTATAAGTATTAATATTAAT
>APFE030796658.1:3025-21446 GCA_000404065.3 Pinus taeda | reverse complement strand
CATCTCTTGCAGCCCCTCCCCCTCCTCCTCCTCCTCCACCACCATCCCCTCCTCCACCCCTCCCTTCTCCTCCACAACCTTCTTAGCCTCCACCTCCCCCACCTTCTCCTCTACCACTCCTCCTTCTCCACCGCTGCTTCCTCCCCCTCCTCCTCCTTCGCCACCTGTTACTCCTCCATCTATGCCACCTCGTCCTCATCCTCGTCCTCATCCTCCATCTCCACCTCCATCTCCTCCTCCTCCACCTCTTCCTTCTATTCCACCTCCACCTCCACCTCCTCTTCCGTCACCATGACCACCTCCTCTGCCTATGCCTCCACCGCCACTCCGAGAACCACCTCCTCCTACTCCTCCACTACCACCACTACCTCCTCCTCCATCGCCACTTCCTTCTGCACCTCCACCTCTGCCCCCTCCTCCTCCACCTGCTTCATCACCGGTGCCTCCACCTCCTCAGCCACCTCGATCTCTCCTCCTCCTCCTCCACCTACTCCGCAAGTACACCTCCTTCTCCTATAACTCCACCTCCTCCTCCCACTCTTCCTCCCCATCCCCTCCTAAATAAACATAAAAAAAATATCATTTCATTCTCTTTACTTATAATATCAATTGATTTTCACATTTATTTACAATAATAATTTTGATGTCAATATATACATAATATTCTAACAAATAATATATATATATAATATATATATAATTGTAATATAAATAATTAATTATGAAAAAAACAATTTAATTAATACAATTTTATACTCAATATTTATTCTTAATAAACATAACTATTTTTAAAATCAACTTATAAAATTATATAAATCCTTTAAAAAAATAATATAAACAAAATGCACAATTACCATAGACAAATTCTGCAAACCCCAAATATAAATAACCTACAGCACAATGAAACTTCAAAATACATCCATTAGTCATAACGATAAGCCTAAATACAATGGAATACCTTCACGCATATTCTATGGATTAATGTGGTCTCAAATGGAATAACAAATATCTTCTTGTCATTGGACCAAATAAAATTAAAGTGGCCGAAACACAATATTACCAAAACAACACTATGCCTTCATAACCTTAGCCGCTAAGATGTATGCCTTCATAACCTAACACTTGTGTATCACTAGTAAAACTAACACATAAAGAAAGGTTGTAGAACCTATAACATCAAATAAGTTTCATAAAACTAAGTTAAAATAGGCTTCATTACTAGTAATAAATGCATAAAATACTCTCATATAAAAGTAACAAAAATAAATTATTAAAATTAAATTCGAAGAATATTCTTCTCAAAGAAAATTTTGATTGAAGTGGTCATCATTTAACCATTGCTTTTTCCAATGAGTCTGAAAAGACCAGGAGTCCTCTACTCAAGTGGAGGAATTGCGTTTTTCAATGAAGGGAAACTCTAGTAGCCTGAAAAAGCCAGGATGAAAATTTCGTCTAGTTTTGATTGTCATGTTGGTTTCTCATTGAGGGTCTCTTAGGTATGCACATCCTTTCCCTTATCATAGGATGGTGTCTTAAAGGAATTCATGAAGAATTTATATGTAAAAATAGTGGCATGGTGACAATGAAGATTCTAGTTGTGTACACAAAGCTTTCACTTTCTTCCTGTGGAACTGCACTGCAAAAATTGTCTTTCTTTTTTAGAAAATGTCCTCACTATAGTTCTACAAGTTGGCTAAACTTACCTCAATTGGATGCTTTCTCGAAGTAGTAACTCAACAATCGACCTACTAATATTAATGTAGAACATTTGAATACACTTATTTGGTGGAACTTGGAAAAGAATGAGAAAATAGGTAATTAGATACCATAATTAGTTATCCAAACTTGAGGTCGCTTGATATCTGAGATTGATAACTGGAGAGTACTCAAAGATTAGTCCAAACTGCCAATGAAAGACTCATTTTCTAAAATACCCCATGTAAAATTGTCGTTAGGTAATATCTTAAATAGAAAATGTGAATACCGTAAAATTTTCAAGATATTATTTTAAGACTTCTTTCAATAGTGAAAAAGACACAAAACATATACTACAGTGAAATGTCCATTATGGAGCCTCCTTCTTACGTCTTGGCTCTAGTTTCTTCCATATCCTTGCATCAATTCGAACTAAACAAATAATTGTTAAAATAGCCTTCGAGACAAATGAGAGGTGGTATACTGCAACTTTAAGATTTTGAATTTAAATTTAAAACTCAAAAAACTATCCCATCGCATTTGATAATTAAACTACCTTATCAAAGCACCATATCACTTAATCAACCATTTTAAAACTATAGTGGTGATCCTAACAAATATTACTTCAGAATAAGGGTTTGACAGAAAATGGATGACCAAAATATGGGAGGAAGAGGATACTGGAAAAGTGGCAAGATTATCAATATCATACATGCATACATCCGGATAACATAATTTTAAGGACTCTTCATCCTGGTGGATAATTCTCATCGTTCTCCCACTGGTCATCGTTAAATAATGGATACATTGAAATGATATATTTTGGAATCAATTCAAGAAAAACTATGACCTCAATAACTCTATCCAATAGGAACTCTAACCCATACTAACTATAACCAATGAAAACTATTACCACAGTTACTCTAGACGATAGGAAATCTAATCAATGAATCAATATGATGATTATAGGTCATTGGTCATAATAGTTATCTAGTCAATAAATGTCTTATAACTATGACTAATAAACAATGATTATAGTTATTGTGAGTCAATGTTCCTAGCTAACAAAGGAATTATTCCCTAGAACTATGACTGAAAAAAAGCTCTTAGTTTAATTTCATAGTCAAGGCTCCCACATCATAATTCTTGTGGTCACGATTCTTGTAAAATGAATTAAAAGTTCCTAATTTAGAAGGGAACGATGAACAAAAAAGGAATGATTCCTAAGGTCACAGTTCATGAGGGTCAAACTTCTCGAGGTCATAGTTATTATGTGCCATAGCTCGTAAGGGTTAAAGTTCTCAAGTTCATAGTTCTTGTATGTCATAGTTACTATGGTGATATTTATCATGGGTCGTATTTTCCATTGGTTAGAGATTCCAATGATAAGAAAGCTGATAAAATTTCTTCAATTGGAGTCGATCAAGTTCTTATTTGAAAATGAGAGACAGAGGAAAATATAAATATAGGGAGAGAGAGAGAGAGAGAGACTAGAAATTGTGTAAATATAAATAGAGAGATAGACAATGTTTGGAATAAATTAGTCATAGTGGTATAAATTAAAATTACATCCATACAATTCTGTTCCATCAAATTCTACAATACTAGGGTTTTCAAATTCCATAAAAGTAGGGTTTTCAAATTGCACAAAATTAAGGTCTTCAAATTTCACTTCAATATACATTGAGAAACATTGCCAATCTGTTAAGCAAGGTAAATATGGGTTGTTTACTTACATTGCCTAATTATGCACTCAGATTTGAAATCACTATATTGGAGTTTTCACACTCCACATTGATATGGTTTTGAAATTCCACAAAGCTAGGGTTGTCATAATGCATAAAGTTAAGGTTTTCAAATCGCCTAATGATATCTCCTAATAATGCATACACTTTTGAACCATGCTAAGAAGGTAGCCTAGTTTGGGTCTTACAGAACCTAGACAACTAGGACCATGTGTGAATTCATAAGGACATGCACATGTTCTTGTGGGCATGTTTTCGCCCCATTTTCACTTCTGGGGTCATCATTCTTGTGCAAGTTCCCTTAGTTGATTCTCACTAGTTTTTTCAATTATGTTAGGTGTTTTCTCATTAGTCTACATAGTTTATTTCTTTTTCCACATATGAAGTCATTACCACACATATTTGATTCCACAATCATTTGCCACATGCTTATTTAGGATATACAAGTAGAGTGCTAAGTTATTTCATCATTTCTATTCCCTAATTACAAAAGCCTCCATCATGTTCTCGATGATTTCTTACACTTGTTTGAGAAACATTCACATATTTAACTTTATGTATCCATTTATTACTCTTTTATGTTCACATCATCATTCTAGATTGATCATGGTTTTGAGTGCTACAATAGGTTGTCATCATTCATTTATTAAAACCCCAATTTATTTATACTTATTTTTCTATCTTCTCATAGGTTTTGTATTCTTTGAGGGGTAAGTTTCTTCCAATTTTGACTTCATTCATATGTAATTTAGGGAATTGTGATACTATTTCTCATCTATAATTTCTCTTCATTCATAATCAATTATTATACTGTTCATTATCTATCTTAATTCTTTGCGAGTGGAAGAAGTACATGAATGAGCTTGTAGGGTCTTTTTTATCAATGGGTCTGAGTTTGGAAAATTTGGGAATGAAATCTTCTAGAGACATTTTGAGGCATTAAACACTTTTTTTTGGGTAAAAAAAACTATCTCTTGTGCGAGACCATCCAGTAGTAGAAGTTTATATGCAAAATTTATGCCTCTTACAAGTTGACCTACCATACTGACTACCATGGTGCAAGTCGATGTCACATTAATCCTTGTTACTCATGCATATTGTGCTAGCCATGTATGGAATTTCAAAAAGACTTTAGAATGTCCAAAATTGTAACTCTAATTGAGGGCTAAGGGATTCAATCCTTTCACATAGTTAGATATTAGTTTACATTACATTCTAGGCCACTAGGAGGGGTAGGGATTCCATTTCATGCTATTATATTTTCTTCCATTTTTGAGCAAAGGAATTAGGAGTGGGATGTTAGAGAGAAAATAAAGGGGATTAAGATTTTGTAGAAACTTTACAAGGCATAGGTCTTAGGAAACTCTATAGAGAGTATTTCTTTCTTTGTATCTACACATTTTTCCATGTTAGAGAGTAGAGATCAAATAAACCTCACCTTCTAGCTAGGTTTCTCCCGTAACGGTTTCCCAAAGAAAAAATTGTGCCTAATTTGGTTAGTGTATGTATTTATTTTCAGTTTATATTGCATGCATTTCAACTAATTTATATTTATGCATACAAACAAACAATAAATAATACGAGATCTAAAACAAATTAAAATTCACATTAAAAATTTCAATATTTTATCATATCTATTATGATGAATTGTTCCAATGGAATAACCGTGAAAGTTTACTGATCATCTTCACATCTTGCATGAACCACTAGTGCCTTCTTTACTACCATATGTTACCATGACCAATTTAACATATTATCTGATTGTATGTTACTTTATATTTGAGGTTATCTTCTTAATGTCCATGGTTAGGCTTTTATTTCCATTATTCCCATCTTCAAACTGCAACATCCTCAAAGAAAGACAATCCAATAACCATTAATTAGGAGTAAGGCTGAACAATTATCTTGAATTCATTTTGTATTTGAACCCATCATTCATATCAACTGGAATTGCGTTTTCAAACTATGCCATGATCACTAGGTTGTTACTTTCATTAATAGTATAAAAATATTTTATTACGAGGAGTATAAAAGACAATCAATACATAAAATATTTATAAAAAAAAATTCCCCACACATTACAACTATTTATTGGTCACATCTATATTCCATTGCCCTTGTAACACTAAATAAAGGTTCCAAATTCCTTTATCCTCCCTTAGTTGACTCTATAAACCTCATTATATCTAAAATCTAATAATAAACCTTTATATTCACAGTAAAGTTACTCATATTCATGAAGTCATATAACTTCAATTTAATTTTATTTTTTGAATGGTTATGCACATTTATCAATTACCAAATTATCCTCATTATAACTTAGTCCACAATAGTACAATTATTATTTATACAAAAATACAAATCGCAGTAAAAATAAATGTAAAAGTATTTCCCAAAAATTTCATATGAAAATATTAACTTCTTATATATTAATTTCTTACATGTTCTACTTTTTTGAACTTGTTATAGAATATTTGAATTCATAAAACTTGTGGAATGTGCATTTCTCTAACTTTAAAATGTTGTTTTTAAACCATTTCACTAAATCATATCCTTAACAAATATCATATAAAGACATTAAAAATTAAATAAAAATAGAAATAAAATAAATCTCATACAAAAATATATTAGTTATAAGTAATTTTGTTTCCTCATTTAATTTTGTTTCAATATTTTATTTAATCACTATATATGTAGGAGTTAGATGTTAGATGTTAGATGTTAGACATATTCAATTTTCTTATATAGTAAGTTTGTTTTTATTAATAAAATTATGAACATTTTTTTAGATAAACCATATAAAGCATCGAGGGGGATAAAATCTCTTGAGGTGTAAACATTTTTTTACTGCAAAACTTGAGTAAAGGTTCTCACCTCAAGATATTTGATCCATCTTGGCCCTTTATAGATCCAAGGTTAAGATGGATCAAGGCTAATTATATAATATCTAAATTTGTATCTATGTGTCTCTTTCTTATTCTCTCTCTTTATCTCACCCCAAAAATATAAACACTCTCTCTCCATATCTATCTATCTCTCTCTCACTCCCTCTTCCCCTTCTCCACCCCCTCTTTCCTCCCTCTCTTCCCCCCCCAACTCTCCTCTCTCCCTGACTCTCTCCTCATCCCTCCCTTATCACTCCCTCTCCCTCTCTCCACATTTCTCCCTCTATTCCTTTCTTCTTTCCTCCCTCTCTCTCCCTCTCTAACTCTCCATCTCTGTATTGAGTCCTATCTCTCTCCCTTTCTCTCTCACCCACCCTCCCCCTTCCCCTCCCATCACCCTCTCCCTCTCTCTTGCCTCTAAATTTGTCACTATCTCCCTCCCTCTCTCCTTCTCTCTCTCTCCCCCCACCTATGTGTCTCCCTATCTCACTCTTCTCCTTCTCTCCCTATATCTCTCCTCTCCTATCCTTTCTCTTCTCTCCTCTCCTCTCTCCCACACTCTCTCTCAACCTTTATTTCTCTGTCTTTGTTCCTTCCACTCTCTCCCCCTCCAATTCCGTAAATATGTCTCTCACTCTTTCCTTCTCTCTCCCCTCATCTCTCTCTTTCTTCCTCTCTCTCCCCTCATTTATAATTGTTGATAATTAAATAAAAAATGTGGAATACATATTCCGAAATAGCTATGCATATTGGCATAACTATTAATAATGAAATTAAAATTATGGAAACCATATTCCAGAATAAACACATCTATTGAATAATTATTAATAATAATTCTCTCTCCTCCCTTAATTGAGTTAGCTTTTTGTAATTTAAATTTTAGCAACTCAAGATATATGATGTAGTAATTATTTTGATACTTATTATGGATATAAACTTATAAGGACTTAAGTTAAAATAAAGTTATAGGTTAGTTAGTTAGATGCTTATTATGAATTGATGCTTACTTGACCAACTATTTCATTTATATCGTCTCGCTCATAAATAGTAAAAAGAAGTAATGTATAAGCTAAATATATATACATTTAAAATAATATGGAAAAATATTCTTAACCACACAGATTTACTCTCACTTTGCCATGGGTATTCCTACTCTATAGATAGGTCCTTTTACAATACCATGGGCCAATATCATGGCTTATCAATTCTCCATACCCAAAAAAACATCATTCACTTCATATATAACTTGGTCATATTCCATTTAAAAAAATAATAATCAATTTAGTTAAAATGGAAAAATGACACAACTACTTTCAAGATAAATCTCAATCTTTAATTTGTGTATACTACTATAAATATTTAGCACAGGTTAAATATTCTACTATCCACTTAATAATTATTGATAACTAAATTAAAATGCAAGAAACTCAATTCCAAAATAAGCACACATATCCACAATTTATTCAATTTTTTTAGCTATAAACGAGTACTTTAATAATAATATAAATTAAAATAATAATAAATTTTCAAAATGAATAAATACCATAATAATAAATTTTAAGCATCAATATATTTATAGAATAGAAAATCATATTTAATATAAATAATAGTTACATAAAAATACCTATATAATAATAATAGTTAATATTTATTTATTTTGAATCAACATTGAAAATTTTTAATTTATAAACCATAAAATTATTATATAGTATATTTTAAAATTGCTAAAACAAACATTCAATTTTATTAGAAAAATAAAACTATTTAATTAAAAATTATTTTTAAACTAGATATATAATTATATATTAATTTTTTTGTTTATATATTATTTTTTATCTTTAGAATAAAAATGTCTAAAAGATAAACCATAATATTTATATAACATTATAAATAAAACAAAATTCTCAACCTTCTTAATAAAAATGCAAATTAAAATTTTAAATATATTAAAATTTATATAACTTTTAAAATTTAAACAATATTTCAAAAATAATTTTCATTTAAATTAAATATAATATAATAATTTTCATTTAAATTTAAACGAAACGTTGGGAGATGACCATATTTTATGTTTCTCGATGAGCATTTGTCAGAGATGTCCTTGATTTCTATCAACTATCTAAGTGACTCTGGACTCTACAGTGGATAGAGTCTGCCTGCTACCTTCTTGTTCCGGTACCACGTGAAAGTTACGGGCAAGGTTTCCGGCGGTGAAAGTTTCAGACCACAAATAATTTCTGACATTAGTCTACGTAAACGGAGGCCGAGAGGTGAGCCTGATCGAACCTACAATCGAGATAAGGGTTGCCCGGATATATATACTTTCCATGTCTTTTTTGGTTTCTGCCTTTTAAACGTTTCCATCGACTCCCAATTTTCATACTTTCCATGTCTTTTTTGGTTTCTGCCTTTTAAACGTTTCCATCGACTCCCAATTTTCATAATTTCCATAATATATCACGCCCGATTTCCATAATATATAACGCCATGTGTCATTATTAGAGTGATAGATTGTTTTTTTTTAATATAACAAACTCCACGATCACGTACGTTTTTGTTGTACACTCACCCATAAATACTGGAGTGTAATAAACTTCATGATCAGGTTTCTGTTGTACACGCGCCCATACATACTGGAGTGTAATATGCTGTTTTTGTTAGATAATATAACGAAGGTGAACCGTACCGTACATTGACAGAGTGTAATATATCGCTTTCTTGTCAGATTTTATAACAAACTACAAGCGCCCGCGCCCGCGCCCGCGCCCGGCATAAATCCGTTTGAAGGTTCTATAAACATTAGGCATAAATTATAACAAACTTGACATATAACGAACGCGAACGAACCGGGCATCGTCAGAGAAGAATATACCGTTTCTTGTCAGAGTTTATAACAAACTATAAGCGGCATAAATTAGTTTGAAGATTCAATGAACATTAAACGAACCTGACATTGTCAGAGAAGAATATACCGTTTCTGGTCAGAGTTTATAACACTATTTGGCATAAATTCGTTTGAATGTTAAATGAACATTAATTGGCATAAATTCGTTTGAATGTTGGATGAACTCAAGCACCGACTAGTCGCATTAATGGTAAGTGTCACACGCACCAACTAATTACGCATCTGCGTTTAATCTTTTGACTTGTTACAATATAATGGATCAAAGATGTTGGTATAACGTGTTGTATAATTTTTTTGACTTGTTACAATAATGGTAAGGCTTCTCGCGTGATATAAATCCTTTGACATGTCACAACTATTCATGTGCACACTAAATTCTTCTATGTGATTCGTCTTTCGTAAGTGACAAGTTTGACAAGCTTTCCAATAAGACAATCTACACGTATTACAGGTACAGGTACGGTTGTTTAATATTTCAATTTTTTTGTTTTTAAGCAGGGAGACCAGTCCCCAACACTTTGGAAGGAGGCTAAGCAATAAAGAATATGATTATAATGGTAGGGAATATAATGTTTGAAATGAATTTTTATTATTTATGAGTTTTAGCATGTGATGTTGATATAATGTTGTTGGAGATTATTTATGGAACTTTTTTTATAAGACACCAATTATATTAGTTTTTTAAGGCCAGTTGCATGTATTTAAATTTGAAAATTGTTTTCTTATTTTCTACAATTGCTTCACATTCTTCTTGAAAGTGCAAAAAAGCAAAAATAGTCATCTAAATGTTAAATTTAGCAAATATTAATTACATTATTGAAATTTAAAAGAAACAAAAAGACAAGAGCAATATTTAGAAAGAAGAAAATAATTTATATTCTTGAATATATATATAAGCTCTAAACCCAATCATTTTCTTGAATATAAGAAGTATTAATTAGATTTTTGAAACACAAAAACTTAACACCTAAATTTAGAAAGGATAATTCTAATTGCATTTTGGAATGTTCCAAAAAGTAAAATTTAAAAGAAATTAAATTTAAAAAAGATAAAATGATTCTAAAAAAAAAATGTTAAAAAATTGTTGGTAAAATAAGAAAATACGTGAATTTCTTTCATGAAAGTGCACAGAAAATGCACAAAGTTAATGTGTAAATTTAATAGTTGAATCTCTATATAGCGGCCCAAGCCATGGACGTTCTCTGAAACATTATCTACACAACATCTCAATGACATCTCCAATAATGAGAATGAATTTGCATAATTATGAATAAGCAAATAGAATTAGTATTTTTTTGTGATATAGTAAAATTGTTAAAATAAAATTTAAAGATAGTTTGTTTACTAGCAAAAATCCCTATTAAAATTCCTATGGATTAATAGTATTATTCTTTAATAAACCAAAAAAGTCATATGGATTAGTAGTATTTTTAATTAGTAGTAAAAAATAATTAATTTATATATTTTTTTAAATAATCTTAGATTAGAAAATTTTGAATGCTACATTATACAAATAAATTATTTATCTCAAATTTATGGATAAATTTTTTCAATATTTTTAAGAGTTGCAAAACACTGGACATTTAAAAAACCCTATATACTAAATCTTGGAGGGCTATCTTTGAAATCACTAATTATAATAAACTTATTATTAGATATTCCTCTTCATTGCACTATATATTAATTATTTCTCTTCCCTTTCACCACTATGACCACTATAATATCTAATGTAATATGTGTCCCTTAAACAAAAGCCATTATGAATGCCAAAAAATTGAAATGTCCCATAACCCATTTAACCCCTAATTTAGGGTGATCACAAGTACTCTTAGAGAATTACAAAGCCTTCCACAATGCCGCCTCTTACCGCTATTACCATTAAAAAAATGACATTGATTACTTTATAATCCTTAACATAGTAACTCTAAAATTAGGTAAACTATAGTGCACTATGATCTTTAACACAATGATTTCTAGAAACTATGCACCCTCGTACAATGCCATGATAAAGACATTGTAACTCTAAAAGTCATACTACACATCAACTTTAATACTTAGCATATTAACTATAACTTATATATACTTAAAGTGGCTTGACATAGTGAAGATAAAGGTGAATCAAGTGTAGTTCCTTCAAATTAAATTCCATGAAAAGGGAATATAAAAAATGTTGTATTATGCACATGAGATTTTGACTATTGACATTGATCGAAAAAGCATTTTATGGGATTCAATATATGGTAATGATATTGATGAGTAGTCATAATTATCCCATTATATGATATGATAACGGCCTATATTTTCTAGATAACTTGAGGCCTTAATGTTTGTGTGTCAAGCCCATTTTAGCTATTATGCTTACGAGTTCACAACATTAATTTTATGTATATTAGATTTTATAAAACAATATGATATTTTCCACTTTATCGCTCGATGCACTAAAATTAACAAAGTATAGATATGTTTTTCCAAATTTAATTATATGTATTGCAATGTTGATTGGATTCTACAAAAGTACCAAAACTGATGACTTCCACAAGGTACACATTGTGATTATCATTACTTTTTCCCTATTTCTGAGTAGAAATCTGAATTCTCCTAGGAGGTAGTATAGATAAGTTCCAATTGTTGCTTCAGTGTATCTAGAAAGATCTGCCGGATTCACTAAAGTAAATTTATTGAGGATTTTACTTATATTATTTTTTAGAATTCAATTTTTAAGTGTATGTCTCAATTTTCAATTGCAAAAAGTATTTTTGTCTTTCATAAAAAGATGATTAGAGAAGTGGAAGATATAAACTACGAACAATAGCCCAAAAGAGAAATTACCTCATTCGAAAGAGAATAAACTAAGAAAGAGATAATAGAATTAATGTTATTCTTATTATGATGAGGAGATAATGGAGACATGTATTGATATTGCTACTATCATAAAAATGGTAAGGGTTACTTCTATAACATCCTTCTCTAAATTTGGAGTAAACATATTGTGCTACATAATTTGTTAGCATGTATTAAATGATAGAAGTGATTGTATGAAGTAGAATCATTACCTGACGCAACAACATCCAAAAAAAATCTTTGAAGAAATTTCAATACACTAGCCATAGATGTTATAGGTACTTTAATTTTCCTAGCTCAAACAACATGGCTCTAGTGAGAAAATTGTCACTTAAGTTAAGCTATAAAAGATTCAGAAGATTTCTTCAGAATGATGGAATTGCAGCATTGAGGAAATTGGCGAAAATATTTAAGACTTGCAACTCTAGTAGTTGGTTGAAGGTGGCATGGATCGAACCGTTCAAGTTATTTCTGGAGTGATCTAGATGCTTATCGCTTGAAATCTCAGAGACAATGTCTAAGAGTAAGAGTCATCCATGGCTACGATTGTGTGATAAACCCAAATTATGGAGGTTAACTCTTCTTCTCAGTTGCAGAAGACTACTACTTGAATCATTCATGTAATTTCAAATATGTGTTGATTTTTAATTAGAGTGAGGTAAGCCATGATGACAGTCTACTATTTGTTGGGATGAACAGTCTCTTCCCAACCCAACTTGATAGCGAGAAATGTTTGGTGTAGTGATTGTCCAAATCCTCATAGAGACATCTTAAGTTACTTATTGTTTCCAAATTTTCATTAAGCAGTTACCAAAAATATTATTTTTAAATCTCCATTAATAATTTTGTCTCCAACATTGTGATTTCCATGAGAAAACATCCAACCTAACATGCAAGAGTTTACTTGAGTTAAAATATTCACTTCTTGGAGATAAGTTTTCAATGTGTTAATTTGAAACACATTTGAAATAGTTAGTCATATAATATTCGTATAAAACTAACATACACTAATATAAAATATCTCATTATATACTTATCTAAATTAATTTATAATCTAATATTATTTTCTCCAAATATTGACTAAGATATGATCAAAACAGATTTGAGGTTAGTTGACCACTAAGGAGATCAGGTAGGGAAAATCAATTGCCAGCAAGGTATAGGGATCATGGTCTTATAACTAGTATGTTAAATGTTGTTGAACACTCTAATTATAAATAAGAAAGTCAATATGATGAGTGGAGAATATCCATGGAAGAGGAATATGAGTCAATACTTAAGAACAAAATTTCTGATTTAGTTGAACTACTTGAAGGCAAACAATGGTACTATAGACAAATGTAAACCTAGGTTGGTGGCAAAGGGTTATTCACAGAAGGAAGGCATAGATTATGAGGAAACCTTCACCCATGTAGCTAAATTAAACACAATTAGAATGGTAATTGATTTAGCTGCTATAAATCATTGGATGATACACAAACTAGATGTGAAACATGTTTTCTTAAATGGTGAATTGAAAGAAGAAGTGTATTTAATCAAACCTGAGGGGTTTGTGAAACAATGGAGGAAAATTTAGCCTGTAGATTGAGAAAAACATTATATTGTTTATAACAGGAACCGAGGTCATGGTATGATAAAATTGATTCATTTTTCCTGCACCATAGTTATAAGTAGAGAAAGAATGACCCTACTATGTATATTGTGTTTGATGAAAATGGGGCAAATTGTTTTGATTTCTTTATATGTAGATGATATTATTCTTATAGAAAATGGATATGATCTCATTAAAGAAATCAAAATTTAGATGTTAGAGGATTTTGATATGGCAAATCTTGGAGAGTTACACTATTATTTGGGTCTTGAAGTCTGGAGGGACTCTGGATAGACTCTTTTGTCTCGAGGAAATTATGTGAGGAGCTTATTGAAAAACTTCAACATGTATCAGTGAAAAGCTTCCTTAGCGTTGTTACAATAGAATCTTAAACTCCATAATGATGATGGTTCTAAGCAGGTGGATTCAACACTATAGAGATGACTAGTTGGGAGTTTGATTTATCTAATTACAACTAGACCTGATTTAGCTTTTGCAGTCAGCTCTTTGGCGCAATCTATGTCAAAGCCTCTTGAGAGTCATTGGGTGGAAGCGAATGGTGTCTTAGGGTATATTCAAGGAACCTTGGACTTTGTTATCAAATATACTGATTCATTTGATGTTAGATTGACAGGTTTTTCAGTTTCAGATTGGGCTGGAAATCTGAATGATAGACGATCCATAACATGTTATGCATTCAACATTGGGTCTCGGGCCATTTCATTGAGCAACAAGAAGAAGAACAATGTAACCTTTTCTTTAGAAGAAGCAGAGTATCAAGCAGTGTCTGCAACACTGTTTAAGGAAGTTTGGTTGAGGAGACTTCTTCATGATGCCGGAGGAGAGAAAAAGGATCCTATAGTTATCAAATGTGACAATCAAATCTCAAGACAACTTGCAAACAATCGAGTGTTTCATAAAAACTCAAAGCATAGTGATACATAGTTTCACTTTGTTAGAGAGAATATTTAGTCAAAATAAATTTATATTGAATATTGTAATACCTTTTTCCAAAGGAAAAAAAAGTAACTTTTTATTAAAAAAATAATGAAAAGTTACACTAGCATAAGCTCTGAAACATTCTGTAGGCTGCCACAAGAGCTCTAGTGCATATGCACCCACCGCATCGTTAGGAGACTAACGTGCACAAAGAAAAAGAAAAGGAGAAAGAGAGGAGAGAGGAAGAAAGGGGCAAAAAACTGAATTCCGGAAGAGAGTCACACTTCAGGTTTTTCTCCCCTTTTTCTTTTCCACCTTACGCCACTCTCCTTGAGTGGGCTCGATCGAAGCAATGACTATCTGTGTTTCTGTATTCTGTGGGCCAGTTTCTTTGTCTGAGTTTGAAGTATCAGAGTGGTGCTGCCGTTTGATGCCTCCCATGCTTGGATCCACTCTTGTCGTCTCTGTCTTGTTGTTCGGTGTGGTTCCCTTCTGATTCTCGATTTCTTGAGATACCTTAGTCTTCTCTGCAGGGGCCTCTTCCACCTCTACTTCTGATTCTTCTTCCTTTGAGTCTGGGGGTGAGAATTTCCATCCTTTCTTTTGCTTCCCTTTCTGCTTCTTTTTACTGTTTACTTTCTTGTCTTCTGGACATGAACTTTGCAGGTGTCCTATCTGCCTACAGAGCCTGCATCTGAAAGCGGTGTTTTCATAATCTAGTACTTGCAACCAGTTTTGTTGTTTGTAGATCAGCCTTATGTTGTCCGGCAACCCTTTACTTAAATCTACTTCCACACAAATACGTGTGACAGTGTAGATCCTTTCATCGATCCTTTCCAGGTCCATTTTGATATATTTCCCTAAGTTGTTCCCAATGCCTTCCAAGACTTGTTCATTCCAAAAGTGTAGAGGAAGATTGTATAGTCTGGCCCAGACCGACATTTTGGTTAGAGTCATTTTGTTTGGGTCAAAATCTGGAAACCATGGGGTCATAAATAGCCCCGATGTTCCCCAAAACCATGGCCCTGTACTGATGACTGTGTCTCTGACTTCCTTGGATGTAAATTTCACTATGAAAAACCCCTTTGAACATAGATGAATATCACATTCCATGGTCCAGCTGGTGAAAATCCAATGGAAAAGATCCAAAGGTTTAGGCCAAAAGCTGTTGAAGCGGCATATTAGAGCTTGCTTTTCGTAGGATTTTATGAAATCGTCAAGCCCTGAAGAATCTAAATTTAAGGTCGGGGTTTGCTCTGTCTGATCTACTATGTATGGCCTGTGTATGTGTCTGCCTTGATCTGAAGAAGACCCTGTGTCTCTACTGCCCTCAAGAATGTTTTTGTAGGATAAACCTCCTTTGGGTTGGTGCTGGGATGCAGATTTTTTCCCTTATCCCCCCCTAAGGAGCTTGGCTGTCCCTGAGGCAGAGCCTCTCCTCTCAATCTGAAGTTTAAGGTAATGATTGATACTAGCCCAATATCATAGCTATCCATCGATCTAAGATCCTGGAGAGACCGCCTGCCACTGACCAGATGTTGGATCTGAACTGGGTATCCCATTTCAGCCCAAATCTATTGTTTCAGCTGCAAGGAGGTGCTTCCTGCATGAACCCATACTAAACGAGTTTTTCCCTGAGGGGGTTTAATTAGAATCTGAAAATAAGAATTTTTTACCTACTCTGGCTGTAAGCAAACCTCCAGATCTGGCCCTATTTTTGTTTGTTTTTCCTTGAACTTGTCTGGATCTGCTAAAACCCTACTCGATCTTTGATTGGTACCCTCAGTCTGTTGCCTGGGTCACACTGTGCTCGTATATAGGCTAGATCGTGTATATCCAAGCTGAAACTATAATGTTTGGGCCCCTGCGTTGAAGGAAGGATCGAATCTGCTTCATGCAGCCCTCCCCTACCTTTTCTTCGTGCGGTTTGGCAGAGCCTGGCCTCTAAAAGCCACACGGAACGACAGCTTTTTTGTTCAAGAGCGCCGTTTAGGGCCTCGATCTTCAACCAGAGATAGGCCTCTTCGTGTATCCACTTAAAAAAATTTGACGCCGTTGAAACCCTCACCTCGCGGTCTCGTTGAGATCTTACATTTTGTTCCCAGTCCAGGATCGCGTGATTCCTTGTGACGAATAACCCCACAGCTGCATTTCCGCATTGATCTCAGTGTATTTGCAGCGTTTTCCCGCAGGAAGCATGCCATTTCTCTGAAGGCGCATGCAAGAATGACCGCCTACCAACAAAGATCGTCGTCGCCCCAATCCCTGGATTAGCTTCGGCCCCTAAGGTGGGCTTGGGAGCCACTGCGGCAACAACAAAACCTCTGCTCGAACAAACCCTAGACGTTGCCATCTTACCTCCTCGGTTTCATTTAACTCTGAATATTGTAATACTTGTGATAATGTTGCAGACATTTTTATTAAGCCCCTTGGATGAATTAAATTTGATTTATTTAAGGAGATGTTGCGAGAACTAGTGAATCCTTTATCCATTAAGGGTGAGTGTCAAAATTAATGTAGAATGTATTATTGGAGAGAGTTCGTCCATTAATTGTCTATGAGAATTAGATTAGGAATTAGTTCCTACACTATAGGTGATTTTTCTAACACTCGTACTTGCATGTAAACTATTTATTCTTGACGATTTATGACGAAGGTGTAGGGTGTTCTACTAGAGGAAGTCTCCAAGTGAAGCTCCTCACCCGTGAGCTACACAGTTTGAGAATATATCTTGTTTTATTCTATTTTTTAACATTTACAATGAGTGAATATTAGCTAACTATTTGATGGGTCATATACATAGATAATTTATCTATATAAGGGGATTAGAGTAGTAGTCAAACAAAATTAGTGTTATTATTAAGAAGAGTAGTTATCTATCTCAAAGAAAAAATATGACACGATGATAGACGTTAATAGACATGTTATTGTAAACTAAAAAGATTGCATATATCAAGAGAGAATCATTTAGCAATTTTTCAGCATAGGAGAGGAGCAATGGTTAATAATTTTGGAAATAAGAAAAATTATGTGCTTCCTAGAGAGTAGATTCATCTCAATAAGTGTGGTTCTATTTTTTTTTTGTATAACATACAATAATCCATTTGACAACGCATGGAGGTTTCTTTCTCTTCATTTCTATATGTGTGATTATTGCATGTATAGAAATATTTATTTATGTGATCAACTAAGTCTAGTTCTGATTTATTTAATTAAGATAAACATATAAAAGTAGTCATATAGGACATAAACATTAGGGTTTATGATTTAGGGTTTATAACATTTTAGTAAATTCTTTTAATAAGAACTTAAATAAATGTTACAAATATTTATTAACATGTTATAAAATTCTTATGCTTTAGCATTCAAGGTTTATGGTTTATAACACTTTAGCAAATGTTTTTAATATACACTTAAATAAAACTAACAAAACACTCTTTAAAATGTTATAAATTAATTAGGGTTTAGGTTTTAGGGTATAAGGTATAGGTTTTAGAGTTTGGCGTTTAGGGTATAGGGTTTATAGTTTAGGGTTTATCACACTTTAGTAAATTTTTTGAATTAACACATAAGTAAAAGTTACACTACACTTTTTGAAATGTTATCGAAGGCTTAGGGTTTAGCATTTAGGGTTTAGTTTTTTGGTTTAGGGTTTATAGTTTAGGGTTTAGTTTTTATGGTCTAGGGTTTATAACACCTTAGTAAATTTGATGAGCCCCAATTTTGGTACAATTTGGGCTCATTTTGGCCTATTTTACTTGCTCAAACCATTCATCTTTATTTGCTTATGCATGCATTTCTTAGTTTATTCATGTTGTTT
>APFE030796653.1:178230-205379 GCA_000404065.3 Pinus taeda | reverse complement strand
CGTGGATTGTTTCCCTCTCTGAGGGTTTTAACCACGTCAAAATACTGGTGTATTGATCTGTGATCTGTTTGTGAGCGGTCTCCTTTTGGTGTTCCGTCTGAGGAACTTACCCTGTATATTCCTACAATTTTCACAACAACAAAAAAACATATCATTTAATCATGTAGCGCACATGAAATTTTTTGACTTTTCAAACCCTTTTTTTTATCATATTAACAAACTATAATACAATAATCTATGGCTCTCGTACTAGGGATCATGGCCCTCATACAATCCTTGATACAAGAATACAAGGCTTGGAGTCAATAACTTTGACTTTTAATCAAGCCTGAACAATATAACCTTGAACTACTTTCTTAAGTGGTCCACCACAACCCTTTTAGTCCTTGTGTCCTAAACACATTTGCTAGTCCATCTACTCCCAATTTGCAGTACCCAAATCTACCTCTATCAGTGATAAAAACTTATTTTTTCCACTAAACATGGCTCCAATCTTCCCTCCAGTTGATCATTAGTCCTTCAATTAGTCGAACTCATAGGGTCTTCTTGTGAGTTGTTCGCAACATCATTTGTGAACAACTCCTAGAATTCTCACTGCTACTCCTCAACACTTAGGGACTTTCCCCCTCTTTCCTTCATGTGTTTCTCCATTGAAAACAAACTTAGGGCATGGAGGTTGCCCACTATGACTATCAAAATTCCTTCTCCAATAGCCAACTTAGGGTTTTCAATTTGGCTCTCTTGGTTGCAGTCCCTGGGCTCAATAATCTTGCCACTTCTAGTAGGCTTGATGTCCATTTCAAGCACTGCGCTTAGGGCTCAATGTGGCAAATATTGTTGTCCTCTAATATTATCTTTGGATTCCACCTCAACGTTGTCCAAAATTTGACTCTAACCCTGCGTTGTTGTTCCTACACTATGTCCATCTTGTAGATCTACCCACTTGGCATTCTTCCTTTAACTTTAGAAGTTTGTTCCCAAGGATACCAAAACCTTCCCACATCTAGGGCTTTTATATTTTCCCATCTTGAGCCCATACTTGATTGATATAGGGCCACTAAATCATTTCCCTCTACCTTGAAATTTCTCACTCAAATTGCTTAGATATAAGACTTTCGATCTACAATCTTCTAGGTCTCTTTACACTCTTTCATATCTTCCCTCATATAGTGGTTTGGCCCTCAATCCACATACCTAGGGAATATTTCAGATATTCCATTCAAACATTTGAATATGCCTCTAAAATCTTCCAACATACTACTCCTCTTAATGACAGTCCTCCCTATACATGGCACCTTTCTTCTACTCAGCCTTGTGATCATATTCTAGCCACCTTTAGGATCCTTTATCCCTACAAACACTTCTACAAGTCATTCCATGATTTGCAACCTAGTTTGTGGAGATAACCCTTCATATAAGGGTTTCAACCCTTCTTTTCTACTGAGATATAAGGCAAACTTAAGGCACCCTCCTTTCGATTGAACAAGCTAGGAACCCGCCCTAAAGTGGGGCATCAAAATAGTTCTTTAATTGTGATTGGCCTACCTCTTTATCAATGTACTTAGGCACAAACAATGTTTTCATTCCAAGATTTGAGATAGCTCATCCACCTAGCACTATATCTCCATTTTACACCCAACTTCTAACCTACCTAATGCAGACCTAACCATGTGGAATTTTTGTCGAGATGCATCAGTAGTTCTAGACATTGAACGACCTCACTTTCTAATGTCACTCCTTGAACCAGGCAACATAAGCCACTCAACTTCCCTTTTTATGGACAAATGGAGTTCAACCCTCCTAGCCTCATTTAGTATTAACATCTAGGCCTCTTCTCTTGTATCTAGGATCTATAGGTCCCTTTTGCTAACACTGCACAATCAATCTAGGGAATTTGGCCCCTCTTCTTACATGAAGGAAGAGACATGAGGTGTGGACCTACTTCTGCAAGGTGTCAAATCCTTTCAACCCTTCTTTCCTCCATCATTTAAGCATGTGAATCCTTCCCTATATCGAAAAGGGGTACCTCTGCTACTTGGGTTGAAGAAGACCTCCATAAAAGTGAACTATCTTGTGGAAAAACCATTCTCCACTATTCTGGCTTTACTTTGGGTCTTCTTCACTACCTTCTTAAGATACTTGGGCTCTTGGATTATATAACAACCTCCTCTTGGTTACATCTCTAGTAACATTTTGGATCAAGCATGCTCCCTCTCACATGATTCCTTTAGCCTCTCCTAGGCCTCCATTAAATAGCTTCTCCTAAGCTAGTTAGGAACCCTCTAGAACTTAGGGGTTTTATCCACTTAGAATTAGGATTTAATTTTTTCTTTGTGTGCTTGAGCTAGAGGTGATCTAGGATGGGTGACCTCCCAAGAAGTCTTGGTTATTGGGTGCAAGCTCCAGAAGTGATGATTGATGTTATGTGATTTATTTCACTAGCTTAAATCACACTTCTTCACCCCTGTGAGCATCACCCAATGCAATGAGTTTTAAGTAGAATATTAAAAAATCATGAGAAATTCGTTAGTTACGACTACCTCTCATGGAAATGGTCATAGATGAATGACTTACTTAATGCAGTTGAATCCCAAAAAATGATATCTAATATAATGCACTGCGAAAACCCCAATACTTAATTTTTTTTCTCTTTTAATTTTCTTTTTAGAATTTTAAAGCCCATTTGGGTATAGAACCACTTCACTTGGGTACTTTTCCCACAAACCCCTTTTTGTGACCAAACTCACACAAACCCCATATCTAGGCTTGTGGAGTACCTACCAAACTACAAAATTCAACACATCGGTTTGAAACTCTGTGGGAAAAAATCTAGTCATGTTAAGGGCTTGTGTGGCCTACGCCTAATACAATCCCTCCATGATTTTAACAACTTAGATGCCCCTTGGTCATGGTTTCTCAAGCCAAAGGTTAAACCTGCAGTCATCTAAGGATTCAAACAACTTAGCAAACAAACAAAAAAACACTACACTTAAACTAAACTAGCTTAGATCCATCTTAACTCTCGATATAATAAGCACTAAGAGGTATCAAATCTCTTATGGTGCAAACCTCTTTTTTAACCGCAAAACTTAAGGGAATGTTTGCACCTTGAGAGATTTGATCCCTCTCGGCACTTCATAGATCGAAGTTAAGATTATAAGAAGGCCATTGACAAAACTATTGGTTGTCAAAACCTAGAGCCCAAAACCACGAATAGTAAATTATATTTTTTTCTTTTATTTTATTTTAACAAATATCTTGATTATAATTATTAATTATCAATTATTAATTTTATATTTATATTTATTTCTATTTCTATTTTCTTTTAATTTTACCAATTCAAAATCATTACTTAATAGTACATTACAACATCTCTTCCATAATGTGGTTGGAGAGTGACTCTTGGCGCAATTATTTCAATTTAACTACTAGCTTAACTTAAACTAAATTAGTGTAGACCTATATTAATTTTGGATCTACCAAGTGCTAAGAGGATCAAATCACTTTTCACTCTAAAAGAGGTTTGCACCTTAAGGTATTTGTTCCCTCTTGGTGCTTGGCAATTATGAAATTAAGATGCACCTAGGCTAACTTAATTCGTAATTATAATTTATTCTCTTTAGTTTAGTAGGTAATGTGAGTCCTAATATGACTAGCATGCCTAACCTGTGTCTTAAGTAACTGTGACCTAGGGGCATTTAAGCCATCAAAATCACCTAGGGATCACATCCCACCTACACTACATGAGCGCCTAGCATAGCTAGATTTTTTCCCACTGAGTTTGTGAGTGCCTTAGCAGAACACCCTACCATCATCCATTCTACACAATGTGAGAAATTATTAATTTTTTTTTAATTTTATTTTTAGTTAATTTAAGCCAATCATAATGTTTTATTAATATTTATAATTAATACTTATTTTATTTTTAGATAATTTGACTAAGTCAAAATGTTTAACAAAATATTTGAGCATCTTTACCATATTGACTTAGCCTAACAATTACTTTTTGGTATTGAGACCTTTTGCATGTGTCCATTGTCTAAAGAGCACAAAGTTTCGGGTGAACACTTGAGCAGGAAGGAAGAGTGTTTGACCAGATTATTCAAGTCCAATTCAAAGGAAATCTAAATAAATGAAAGTATTGAGGTAAAAGTATTGAGGTAAAGGAGTTAAACTTAAAAATTATTTTTGATTGGTCAAAAACTTAACTGAAATTTATAAGTAAATATTATTTATTGATTAAAAGACTAATTAAAAATAAATTAAATTGAAATGAAATTAATAAATTACTTTGAAGAGACTATAAAATTCATTATTAATTGGTCAAAATTTCTAAAGAAGCGTGGCCCAAACATGAAAATTGAGATTGAAAATTAAAATTAAGAGATTAAAATATATTTATTTGATTTTATAAAATAGACATGATGACTCCTAATATTAAAGGACATATTATGATGAGAGGAAAATTTTATGGAACTAAATCAATTGGAATTACCAATGGTAAAAAAAATTTGAAATTAAAATTATTAAATACCCTAACTCTCGTAATTATGTTGAAATGAATAAATTGGTAAGGTAATTAATAATCAAATTAAATTAAGTGGATAAAAAACATAATTAAATGGTAAACCAACCTAGATCCATCTTAACTCCACATCTATCAAGCACCTCGAGGATCAAATATCTTGACCTGCAACTATCTCCCTTTCTCTCCTACCTCCCTCTCACTTCCCCATCTCTCTCTCTATCTGCCCTCCAATCCTCTCACTATCTTCCTACTTCTCTCGTTCTCTCTCTTGCCCCTCCATCTTTGTGTCTCCCTCTCCCTCTCTTACCCTTCTCTACCTTTCTCACTCCTCTCCCTCTCTCTCTCTTCATTCCTCCTCTCACCTCTCCTTTAGTTTATCTCTTCTCCCCCATATCTCTTCACCTATATCACTCTATGTCTTCTTTCCTCCCTCCCATATATATCCAGGGTTAATATATATCATGATATATTAATATATATATTATAATATAACAAATTTAATATTGTATTCTTCCAAAGTTATTAGATTTAATAATAAAAATATGAATATGTATTTAATAATAATAATCTTTTAATATTAATATTAGGGTTAACAATATTTATTTTGCATGGTATTAATAGTAATTTGGCCCATAGGTTCACCTAAATAAAACCTCTTTTTTGAGTGTTCATAAATATAAAGTGGATTATGGAGTAAATATAAAAAGAAGTTTTATTTATTTACCATAGCTCTGGTTTATTTATATTTTTATTTATTTACCATACCTCTTTATACCTCTTTTATATTTATTTATTTAATATACCGATATGGTATTTGGCCCATGGTATTTAGCCCAGGGTATTAAAATGATATTGGGCCAATAGCTTCACCTAAATAAAAGTTGTCTTTTAACTTTTAGTAAATATACACAAGTTTATGGAGTAAATATAAAAAGAGGTTTTATGTATTTACCATACCTCTACTTTATTTATATTTTATTTATTTTCCATACTTCTCAAGTAAATATAAAAATAGGTTTTATTTATTTACCATACTTCTAGTTTATTTATATTTTTATTTATTTACCATACCACTCCACTTTTTTGAGTGTTCCCTAAACTCCTTTATATTTTAAATTTATATTGTATTTATACATAATAGTAATTATATTGATTTTTAAATAAGGCCGACATTAAATAATAATAAAATGTAGTGTTAAACGTTACATGTTAAATGTTTATGTTTAAATTTAGTGTTTATGTGAGATCTACCCCCATTTACATTTACATTTACATGTTTACGTGAGAAAACATAATTAGTCTCTTGGGGCAAAAACATAATTAAATGTGGTAAAGAACTCACAAAAGATGACAAGAAAAACTCAAAAAAATCAAGGAGATGGGAGAAGGGTAGGTTAAGACGGGGTTAAGAAGATAAGAGGATGGGTTTCCACAATTGGCTTAACTGGTATCCATTATCCATCATGTCGGTTAAAATTATAGAAATACTTTTGCTTTTCAATTCAAAGGGTGTCACTAATAACCTTGCTAAAATGATAATTTTTAAGTATGATAAATTTAATATTTTAAACTAAATCATTTATTATTACTTTTTTTAATTTAAACAAATTACTTTTTAACTTAAACTAAACTAGATTATTATTAATAAATGGGTCAACTTACTATTATTATGAATGATTTTGCCAACTTTAACTACATTATTATTAATAACTTTGTAATAACTCTAAAACTCATCGCTTAGTGGACATCTCCTCCATATGTATATATATAAACTGTTCCTTCAATTTCTATTTACAACCCATTTCGACTTTCATGTTCAAGAGGAAGCACGAGAGTCTGTAGGCGGCCAACGATACGCGAGGCTTCGAACTTCGTAGCGGTCTATCCATTGTAAAGGCTCTGCATTTACGATACAGGAAGGTTAGTAAAGTGCGAAATTTGTTTTCGATTGTTGTCGTTGATCCCTCTTAACTCTCAGCGCTCTGTTATTTATGATCCCTATCATCACTTTTGCTCTCAGCGTCTGTATTAGAGTTATCCCCTAATTTTAACTTTAGGGTTTTGAAATATTGTGAAATAGTCTCCTGTTCAATTTCTGTACATAATCGTAGCTGTTCAAATGATGTTCACAAATGTGTTTTTTTTCTTTGGGTTCGGTTGCCCTTATTTGCCTTTGCTGTGTGATTAAGAGTGTTAATATTTTTCTGACAGTGCATTTGGGATTAGGGTTGTGCATTTGGGATTAGGGTTTTGGAAATACAGGTTTGAATCCTATATTTTTATTAAATTCTCAGTGTTTGGAAGTTTCCTCGATCTGCATACCTAGTGACAGTTATGTTTAAACGGTATTCTTTAACGTATCGCGGTAGGAAGGTCAAAAGGATTTTTCTTTTTAATAAATCATGTTTTTCGCTGAAGACATATTTATGAAATATTGTAATATATCACATCTTTATATTTTATTTTGTCTGTATGACAGATCTCTACTTTTTGCTCACTTATTTTGAAGCAGTGAGTTCTACATAAAACAGCTAATCTGAGAGCTTTACTTTCCACAAGTCTTACGATCAATTTTGAGCAACACTATATTCTTGAGAGTTGCTCCCAGAGAGATTTCTTCTTTTGAAAAAAAAAAGAAATATACCCAATAAATAATGGATAACAATGGGTCAAAGTTTAAGAAGCCAATGAGGAAACTATTGTCTAAAACTACTTCTGCAGCCCAGTTTCAAGCATGCAATGAGGCAGGAGTGAATGGAGCAATAAAGATGCCGAAATCATCAAAAAAAAGGCAGAAGAAAAATGGGAATTCTGAGAAGAATGGTGACAGCTCCAGGTTTACGTCAAGTGAGAAGAAAGGTGACAGCTCCAGGTCTCCCTCAAGTTTTTTTCCAGAACATTCCTCTCCCGCTAAAATAGAGGAGGAATATCGAGCTTTGATGCATGATTATTTGATTCTAGAGGAAGAATACTACACTCTGAAGGATGAGGTGACAGAGGTAGAAGGGGACATCGAAATGCTGGAAGGGGAGAAACACGCACTTTTGGATAAGTTGGTTGTGTTAGAGGGTTTGGTTGACGATTCAGATTTGGAACCTTCCACTTAAAAATTTTGCATTAAGATCTCTTAGTACTAGGTGGGGCTTGGTCACATGACTATACAGTTAGTGTTTATTTGTGTCTTAATATTTCTTTAATATCTGGTTTTGGTTTTCAGTGGTGCTGGGTCATATGAGTCATATTGTTATTAATTTAGTCAAAATTTATTTATCTTGTTTATGGAGTTTTGGTGTTTGGAATCTATTTGCAATAGTCTTACTCATGTGGTTTATCGAGTTTTGGTGTTTGGAATCTATTTACAATAGTCTTGCTCATGTTGTATCTGTTTTTGGTGGTCAATGGTGCTTGGTCATATAAATCGGATTATTATTAATCTAGTCAAAACCTATTAGTTCGACCTTTAGCATTTTGGTGTTTGAAATGGATTTACAATAATCCCACACCCTTGTTGTATAGTCTAACAATATTATTATGACTATTTTTTATTATCTATTTTGCAACACTAATATTTACCTTTATAAAATAAATAATGAAAAGTATTTTAAAATTTGTTGAATTGAGGCTTCTGTGATCCATAATAGTTATAAGTAGAACTTGGCATAAATCACATATAAAAAGACCTTTATCTTAGGCCAAAATTCTACAAATAACTATTTTAAAATTTTCAATTAAATAATAGATTTTCAACCAGTATCATGTGAACTCTATTGTAAACTAGTGATCATTTTGACTTCTGCAATGTAGTGTTTTTTCTCTGGACGATAACAAACGATAGGGTATTTATAGTTTACCACCAACTTCATTTTTTTCACTTGATTAGTGGAGACTACATCTTTCACACATATAATATGCTTGGGTTATGTGCGAAATCACTTAGAATAATTGTTTGATAATTATTTTATTTTTTGGTGTGTATTTTAAGTTTGTATGATTTATTTAACTTCACATCGTTAAAAAATTAACGATTTATAATTAATTATTTTATTATTATGCTTTTATATAGACAATTTTATATAATTCTTATAAAACAATTTTGACAATGTTGAGCATTTGTGTTCAAGATTTTGCACATCTTCAATAAATCATTGAATCTCAAATATGCAAGTGGTTTCTTTTGTCATATTCGAAATTATGTAAATTTGTATTGAATAGTAACTTTTCTCAAGGTTTTAAGTAAATCTTGGAAAGTCCATTAGGTTGTTTTTTTGTTCTTCATATTTGACTGGTTATTTTGTGATTTTTGTTGTTATACTTTTCATTCATTAATATCTTTCTTTTGTATTACAATGAGAATCAATCACTTATAACATGTTTTGTGTTACAAATTGGGTTAATATTTTATATTGTTTTATTTATATAACATGTTGCATCAATTTTTGGATATTTTTTATTTCTAATTGTAAGTGTGCATGGGTTAATCTACTACACTATATTAATTACTCAATTACTGTGAAATGGCTAAGTTTGTTGATAGATTTACTTCATCCATTTGCTTGCATGTATACAATATAGAAAATGGCTTCATTCGCCCTCAAGCTGATTTGTAGTTATTTTCCATATTGTTGAGTGCACAACAAATTTCTTTCCAACACTTGGGACTCCCTTCTTTAGTTTTATCAACCCGGTTGTTCGTAACAAACTTGGAAGTGACGGTGTTGTATGCGCAAGTACTAGCTCTTGTCGCACGGTGTCACTTAATCAGTTGGCACAAGTCCGCTAGGAGCTTAAGCCAAATTCTATGAGCTCTTAGAAGAAGCTTTTAACTATGATAGATGAAAGCTAACTCAAAAGAGGCTAGTCTACTTGGAGAAAGAAGCTAAAAGCTAAAAGGAAATGCAAACCCTAGCAAACCCTATTTTTACCAACTAACCCTACTAGTGTAAGAAAAGAGATGAAAGTGGTGGAAATGGATGCCATTGACTCCTAGAAAGGTAAAATGCATGTGACTAAGCCACTTTGGAAGTAAAACTTGTAAAAATCATATTTTTATATTTTTGAGTAAGTTGGCAGAATTATTATGCATGTGCTTTGACTGTTTTTGACTGTGCAGAGGTTGATTGGTGAAAGGAAATGGAGTAGGCACTTGCAGGAGGTTGGAAAGGTGAGAAGAGGGCCTAAGGGGTCTCAAGCACACTTCCAAAGAGTTTCACAGCAATCAGATGTTGAAGAACTACTCATGTGAACTTCTACACGAAGATCCAAGAGAGCATTTTAGAAGGTTGATGGTGGAAAAACAGTGGGAAAGTTGAAATGGAGGTTGGATGAGGAGGTGAAGGGGTCTAGGACCTGATAAATGAGGTTAACAAGTGATGAATGTGGTTGGATTTGTTCAAGGATGGAGGGAGCAATGTTGCACAAGAATGTAGAAATTAGGGCAAATGGGAATAGTGTGGCAAATGAAGCGAAGGAATCTTGGATTAGGGGTTGGAGCAGTTTGTATGATGGAGGACGGATAGGTAGGGGTGTATTACAGGTGTCGTGTACACTATTTTCTAGAACTGATCGAACAAAGACTAGAAAAACCAAAGATCTATCTTGTTTGACCTAATCTGACCTAAAATTAGAAATATGATGAACAAAAGTTTATAGAGAGGAATTCATGCGATTTAACTATGGGAACTAAGCAAGAATAGATATAAACATGCAAGTACAACTGGTATCAACTTTTCCAACTAAAAATCTAACACTAGCAATTGCATTGAAAGGCCAAAACATTGTTTTTGTGGCAGCAAGTATTCCTTGGTCTCAGCTCATGGTCCCAAGGAGGGAGAGATGAGACCAAGCATTACCTGATGGTCTTTTTGCAGATCTTTTCCTTTACCAAAGTATAAAATCAACCTGAAGTATGAAAAGCTATTTTAATCATCAAAAACAACCTAAGTAGCAAAGCAATATCTTAACCTAAGTAACAAATTATTCTATGAATACAACAAAGACACATAAAAGTACAGAAAGGAGGTATTGGGACTTGGGTTGGACCCAACCCCAAGAGCTACAAACTCCTAAGAAATATTAGAGCTGGTGCAAAGTTGGATTCATCTTTATTGATAAAAAAATAATAGTTACATCCCAAAAATTGTCTACAAGAAAAAGCTCGAAAATGTGTTGATATAGCGCTACACTAAAGTGCGAAAATAGATTAACAAAATGACTAACCTACTAACTAAAATCTAACTACCATTTGACTAAAATCGGACTACCTCAACTAAGGCCCTAAGCCTTCTTATTTATACAAATTGAGGACCCCAACAGTACTCCTAAACTTTAGGAACTCGACTACCAAAACTTGCAGTTAACAACAACTTTACTAGCCCTGCTCGGCTGCCCTTGTGATCATTGATGTGGTGGCCCTTGAACTCCGAGCTGCTGGTGGAGAATTCGAGGTAAGGGCTCATAAATGAAGCGGACACCTTCCTACAAATCATCTCCCTTTTTCTTCCACGAATTTGGTTGCCAAGTGCTCATTAAACCTTTGATTTTGTCTGAAAATTGACCAAAAATCTGCATAAAGCACACATTAGACTTTTTGGCATAATGACTAACCCAATTCAATCTATTAGCATAAATAGAATAAAAAACATGCAATAAACTAATGAGAATGGTGGATTAAGTCGAATTAGGAGGCTAAATGAGCCCATATAATTACCCATTTCTAGGGCTCATCAATTTTCTCAATGGAAATGGAATTTTTCCTTTCAAAACAAGAATTCAGATTTAGGATTTAGTGGACTTTAGAAACACGGGTTGATAAGGCTTGGATGAGGAAAATGATATGATTTCTCCTTGCAAATTAGAAGCTCCTACAACAACATACATTCTTGTCTTCATTTATGCATAAATTCATCTATACATGGAAAAGATTTATTAAATGGAAGAAAACATAGTTATTACTATCTAGTGGCTAAGTTCATGAATGGAAGTTCTTTGAAACGAGTGAAAAAAATTAAGAGGTCAAAAATGAAAATTGTAAACAATCCTAAGAAACTCAAATACAATGACCTACTCATCAAGAAACCTTAGATCATGCAGTAAAGCAAGAAATCTGTTTTTGGGTTGTGTGAATGGAACCCTCAAGTCATGATCCTATCAGGGTGATGAGGTGAGAGACACTATCACAAGATTTTATAGAGTGCATTTTGTCACTATGATACCATTGATCTAACTATCCACAAACGGAAGAAAACTAATTAATCATCCAAATACTTTCAAACTAACAAAATGAAAATCACTTCAGCAGTTAACTATGAATGTAATCTAAGCATACATGTACAAAAAGAGGAACCTTTGCTGCTGGAGTTAGGACCTAACCCAAGAGCTCCAACACTCTGAGTCAACTCAATGTTGGATCAAGGGAATGTTTCTCATTTTCATTAAAATATAAAAAATGCACAAGAGTCAACAGTCACAATGTTTTAGCTCGACAATGCCTCTTGGCTACAAAAAAAAAAAATTGAATCCTAATGAGGCTCTAGGCCTTCTTATTTATACAACTAAATCTACCAACAACTTTCTTAAGTTTAGGGAGGCTTGGCTCCCAACTTGAGATCAATTGGTCTTCAACTATCACTGACTTGCCTATCAATGACCTTAATGGCTCAGATGCCTATAACTCTGAGATGATAAGATCTGGTGGAGGAATATTTGAGTGAGTGAGGATTTAAGGAGGGAGATCCAATATCCTAAAATCCCTCTTTCTTGTCTACTTCGAGTTCCTGCACTTTAATTAGCCAAAATCTGCTCCAAATCCTACAATCAATGCACATTAGACCACAAGACATGACATCTCATCTTTACCTTTCTCATTAAGGAAAATATAACAAAAAATCTAAAGAAATGTGAAAAATTTTGATTTTAATAAGATGGAGAGTGGCATTAAGGTCCATATAATTTACCCAATCATGACCCTCATCACAAGAAATCAACATAATACTTGTAGAAGTTCCTTCATTAACAACTGTGCGAAACTCTCGTCTGGTTTTAACAAAAGTTGGAATTTGACACATTAGATGATGAGGGAGTCTTAGGATATGAATCTCAAGATCAAATATAATTAAATTATAATCCTATAGATCAGTAGCTCCTATGGCTAACAATAATATAATGCACTGCAAAATCCCCTCAATACTTAAATACAAAAGAGTGAATGGAGCTCTACTTGAATGGTTCATGAGGCATAGTACTTGCCAATGTTTTATAAATCGGGTAGCAAGCTAAGTAGGCTTTAATGTGGGGAAAACTCCACAGTTAAGCACGCTTGAGCCAAAGGCGATTGGGGATGTGTGACCTCTCAGGAAGTCTTGGTTACTAGATGCAATCCTCGAAAGTGATGATTGACACTATGTGATTCATTTCACTAGTTTCAATCACAATTCTTCACCCGGTGGGCATCACCCAATGCAATGAGTGCTAAGTGGACAATTCAAAAATCATGAGAAATTAGTCAGTTATGACTACCTCTCATGGAAATGGTCATAGAATGACTTACTTAATGCAGTTGAATACCAAAAAAATCTCATGGAAATGGTCATAGAACGACTTACTTAACACAGTTGAATCCAAAAAAATTTGATATCTAATAAAATATTTCTCTATGTCGGGCATGCTTGCAACACTTCCAGAGATGATATTATGGAAGGAGACATAGACACATCTTCAACAATGTTATAGTTTTGTGCAGCTCTAACTTGTGGGTTGAAATTTGATTTTCAAAGCACACCTTTTGGAGGTGGTTGAATAATCATGTCAGGATTTGGTTTCTTGATGTGCAATGGTTCAGAAGGAGGAGGAGGAATCAAAATGAAAAGTTGATCAGATGAACTAACATCGTTTCCCTTGATAACGTGACCTTTATATCCATAATATTTTGATCTCGTAGCTACCATAACTTGCTACAAAGACATCATCATGATAGATTGTGATGTGGAAGAGGAAGATGTGTTATGAGAAACCATTTTTCTATCTTGACAAGGAAATGGATCCTTCAAAATAGAGGGAGTTGGAGAACCTTTAATGAATTTGAAAACATCTGCCCAATGTGGGCATTCCTTTGTATAATGATCGTCATTGCAAATAAGGCAAGGATAGCAAGGTTTACATTTCTTGTCATTAGATTCATTTTTAGCGAGTTTCTATTTCGAAGAAGCATTTTGTTTTGATTTAACTTTCCCCCTCTTTTTACCTCTAGTTGATTTGGACTTTCCGGTAGATGATTCTATGACACTGATTTTGGAAATAGCTTTCATAGAAAGGCTTTCAGACGGTGAATCTTGTATGGCCAAAGTATAAGTACTTTTATAATTTTCCTTTTTCTCCTTAGATTTTTAGCTAACATAACCTATGATACCATGAGTGACGCTAAATCCTATAGGAGAAGTAATTATTGGATCACTTGTTAGGAGTGGTAAATTTGGGATTTTCTCATACAAGGTGCCATATTGAGTATTGAATAAGTCTAAATACTAGGCATGAGAAATTACATGTTATTATGTCACAACACTTTCCTTAGCAACATCCTCGGTAATAACAGGAAGAAGTGACTATGTAAACCTTTCAGTTAAAATCTTATCTAGAATGAAAACTTTAACTAACCAATGTCTGCGTCTTCATTCATTGATATGACCGTAAACGTGAGTTGATTTTGATTGTTTTAAAGAATTTAATAGTTCAATACTAATATCATAATGGATCGGTAGCTGGAAATGGGTTAAAAACACTATTTCCAAGGAGTTAAAGTTATGGAAAGAGGTGTGAGGTAGCTCAATGTATCATTGGGCTTCTGAACTGGTTAAAGTTTGTTGGAAAAGGAAAAGACTGATAGAATAATAAATTAAAGAACTCAATGAACACCAAATATGATATGTCATCACATGGTTGGATGGGTCTTCTCCCGATTTTCCTTCAAATTTGGGTATGCCACTTGGTAACTTGATAGAAATCATCAGCCAATAAGGATAATAATAAATAGGGTCATTCATTAACTTGGATAAATTAGGTAAATCTAGGGTTGCAATAAATGAAAAATGTTGGTTAGGGCCTTGTGGTAAAGTTTGATAACCTTGGGGGCTAATACCAACCCCTAGAGGAGGATACCCAAGATATCATGGAATAGCCTATGTAGTTGGAATTGGAATTTCACTAGGGTAACTAGGGTGAACCATACTACGTTGAGGTTGAACAAGAAATTTATAAGTATGACTTGGATAAGTATGCTAGTATATATATAGATATAGATATAGATATATATATATACTAGCATAAAACAATCATGATCCATGATGACCATGTCAGAAATGACATACATACATACATACATACATGTTTACTTATTTATACATCAACATAGACATGATCACAACATAATTACCAGATACCATAAGGTCAAGGTTAAGAGAAATTCCTTTATCTGTGCACAGCATGTACAAATTTGAGAAAAACCATTCCCAACATAGCCAAGACATCTAATGCCTCAATTCCATTTAATTTATTTTTCTTGATTACCTTTCTCATGATTATCCTGCCACCATCCATTTACACCAATGCACCCAACCAATTGATCATATTGTCATATTATTGCCTTATCTACACTTATACTTTCCCTAGACTTCATCCAGGTCTCACATTACCTATTAGGTTTCATTAAGCTCTCCTCGATATCCATTAGTTTCTCTTTTCCAACCAATCCCCAAGACCCTCAAAAATAAAATACAAGAGAGAGAACAAACAATAAGAAAACCATGAAAAACCAATAGCAATACGACACCACAACAAAGTGGTAAGGCCTTGCACCAGAAATAAACAAAATGCAAATCAAGCAAAAAAAATCACAAAAGGCCAAAAGCACAAGACTCCCAACAAACACTAGCACTCAATCGACATGGGTTCCCAATGCTTCCAAGGGAAAGTGCAACCCAATCCTTCTTCAATATTTCATGGCAGTCACTTTTTCCATGTAATCCCTACATCATACTACACTAAACACATGATTATTAGTCTATAAGTAAACATAACAATTTACCAGTTACCTTACCTTGTTGTGCCAATCATATTTCCTTATAACGGAACACGTACATAGCATCTCTCAAGGAACTCCAATTCCTTGATGCATCTAACCATAACTAGAACCCAACTGTTATACATGTCAAATACATGTTCAGAAATATAGCACATATCCACATAATTTTAGAAAAAAACAAGGTTAAGAAGACTTCCTATATTCATGCAAGAACTCATTCGTTTGGTGTTGCGATCTCCAAATTCCCTTCTTTTACCTTTTACCTTGCTGAAATCGAGTCTTACTATGTGCTGTCACATCAACCAACTATTATTTATATAAAAAATTCAACTATTACCTTGTCATGCTAATACCAAGCATCTTTCCCTACAATTGTGTACACGTCATTCACATGTTCCAAGGATCAAAATATCATGTCTATTAATTGAAATCAACCTTTACCAAGTCTAATAGCTAGTTCATGATCAACATTCAAGTCACATTCATCAGTCATAATACATAATGCTACAACTACAACCTACTTATGCTCAAGTACATATCAACTAACTCAACACATATGTGTTAGTACAATTATCTTAAAACATGATCATTTCTTCTTGCAATATTACAAACACATACTCATGTCATGCAAGTAATCAAACATTTAGACAACATATAGAAAACATATTAGACACCAAACACTCAAACACCATATAAACGACATAATTAAACATTCAAACATCAAATAGACGGCATAAGAAAACTCATACCTTAATGTATCTCAGGGAGGTTATCTTGTCTACACAATCAATCTAGATTAGCATGATATAAATTCAAAACACATCAAATCAAACATATATAAGGTCATGATATCCATAATAGTAACTAGCTAACATGTTCACCTCATAAGCTCATAAACAATTATCATTCATGCATAACAATCACATATGCATAGTAAGTCTAGACATAATATCACAATATATTAACTCATACCAGATTTTCATAACCATAATCATTCACATATGTCAATCCAAATTAGCATGATACATATAACATAAATATCTTAAATTCAATAACCCTAATCATCAAGTTAACTAACATATAACAACAACAAGTTAATCATATAACATAATCATCAACCACATATAACATAGTCATCAAGTTAATACCATGCATGACTAACCAACACATGTACATATGATCACACTAATTAACTAAAATCTATCATATATGTAACCATAACATTAATAGAATGAAAGGCATACATATAACCATAATGCATATAACAACCTTTAACCTACATACCTGCCTACCACCATACAAACTTGTATGACGATCCACTCTTACCCCAGGTTGAGTGTTGCAACTTCACTTTGATGATCTACATCTCTTTCTCTATCTCAGCCAACACATTAGCATCATAACATACCAACAACATCATGGTGACCTAAAATTCCTACAATGACCTCATGCATGGCAACCATGCCCGTAATAATGCATGCATAGCAACATATATACATTGACATGCATAACAAATGCATATACAACTGACATGCTTTCATGACAAATGCATCCAACAACAACATCATCAAATTTTACATGAAAACAAAACTATAACAATGACCACTAACATACATACCTAACAAGAACATATACAACTCACATGCATGCATGACAAATAGATTCCTCCCATCTAGTCCAATTGTTGAACCATGCTCTGATACCACTTTGTAAGACCCTCCTCCCACATTTACCAAAGTAACCATCCCACTAGGGTAAACATGTGATGAAGAGTTACTATGATATGATTCAACTCCCTTAATGAAATTAAGGAAGTGGAATTGATGAACCAACACTTCATAGACCACCCTCGAGTGCTACAGGACCCCAAGCAGCTAATCCAACATTATAGGTGCCCAAACCTTCAGTTAACCTAGCCTTTCAATGAATCAAACCCCTAGTTGCTCCCATGACATGGGAATTCATGCAATTGAGACCCTCCAGTTGCTCCCACAATGCCTGCAAGTGAGAGGTCGTAGTCTTTTTTAGCCAGTTATGTGCTAGAGACTACGAGATTTAAGCCACTTTTTTAGGTCTAGTCTCCAACCAATGCCTGGAATTTGATGAGACTTTCTGAGACAATAAATGACACCAAGAAAAAGCCTCTAATATAAAAATTAATCAAGGACTTGACCTAACCAAGCCCATCCATGACAGACATTTCATCAAACATGTCACAAATATGCATTCTATAGATCATAATAGCAGATCTGAGCATAGGGGTCTCATACTTATATAAGAATCACTAAGAAGCATTGTTGCCTTATCACATCAATTGTATTATGATCTATTAGGTCATATATTCATTTTTCATTCATTTATGAATCAAACACATTATGAGATCCATACATCATCACTGTTATAAAACATACTCATAACCATCATATAAACAACATAAATAATAAGGATACAATAACCATAGAAACCACATATAAACCAATACCTTTACACATGAAATACCAAGTAGAAGGAACTCTTAAAAATGAATGCAACAACCAACCAGGTTTGGGACTTCCACAAACCACCTGACCATAGATTGGATGAACCAAATCTTTCTTTCATTCAATCACCCCCATGCCATATTCCAAGCATGAATGTGGGACTCACAACCAAAAATAAACCAGGGCTTCCTAAGGCTACACCACCTCACCCTCATTAGTATAACTAAGCTTTACCACAATCTTCACCAGATCACTAGGCCCTAAACAAGCATGGATTCCACCAAATTTCTCCACCTACACTATGATGAATTTTATTGTCTTCTAGGCTTTAGGCTTTACCGCAATCTACATTCGAATTCAGGGATCACTAGGCAATAATCGAGACTCCACCAGCTCTAGGATTTACCGTATATCCTTCCATACACTAGCAAAGGATTCCTAGGCTTGATCAAGGGCACCCACCTCTAGGATTTACGATATATCCCACCATTCATCGATTGAGGATTCCTAGGCCCACTAAGGAAACACAAAATATGAATTTACCGCAACCCACAGTTTGATTCAAGGGATATTAGGCCAAGGCTTTGCAGCAATCCATAGTCTGGTTCAGGGATCACTAGGCCATGTGTTTTTTCTTTCAGAGATCCACCTCACTTAGTTTCAAATCCACCTAGCAGTCTAGCTCAACAAAAACATGGGAACCCCATCACACCATGGCTATCTAGAAATGGAAAATCTAGGCTGAAAAACACTGTCAAACCTAGAAAACCCATGCCGATGACAACAAGAGAACCAAGAACATACATGCATAACCATTCATGCTAAATATAGCAAGGAAATCACACATGAAAATTTATATCTAAAAATAATCTTGTTGTGGCTGCTTGAACCCGCTCTTCCTTGCTTGATCTTTTCTTCCCCTTACCTTCTTTGATTTCCTTGATCCAATGTCGAAGTGCTCCAAGAAAAGTTTCCAAGAGTGTGAGAGAGAGATAATAGAGAGAGAGTTCTAAAACTAAACTAAAAAAAGGTTACAAATTGATCCTCAGAAGCTTTTTTATTAATTATGCCTCTATTTTCTTCAATTTCCATTATTTTCCTTCATTTTCATCCTCACATGCAACCTGTGACCTTTCACCTTCCTTTTCTCCTAATTTCCATTATTTTCATAAATAAAATGCAAATTAATGCCTCATGCCTTTCCAATCCTTTTCCATTTCTATTACCAATTTCCTTTAGCCAAAATAACCAAAATAAACACTCATTAGGATGTTTTTTCTACCATTTAGCTTGGAATATGTGGCCCATGACCGTGGTCTTATATATTTTTTCCATGAGTTTTTACTAGGGTTGTTACATGGGAGATGATGGAAGGTATAACTTGGCCAAAATTAGTACAATTACCTTTCAGAGGGAGTCTGGCTCCCCTCTCAGGCTCACAGATGTGATGTATGTAATGGGTTTGAATAAGAATGTAGTTTTTGCTTGGTGTTGGAAGACCATGGCTACGATGTGATATTAAGCAAAATGAAGGATTTCTTGAGACACATTGCCATGGGACAAGTGAAGCAAATTAGGGTTCGAGTGAAGAACCTCTACAAATTAGATGTGGAAGACTATGCATGATTGAGCACATGAGGAGAGAGGGTGTAGAGCCAATATGTCGGTGAGTTATCGCGTGGAATACTTGGCCATTTGCATCATGATGCTTTAAAGTTCATGTGGAAAATTTATACATACCTCCCTAATGGAGCACTAGAGCAGTGGGATACATGCAAAGGGTGTACTGTGAGGAACTACATAGAAGCCACCTTTAATGATCGAGACAATAGGGCACATGTAATCCTCGAAAATATCTACTTTGATGTCTGTGGACCTTTCTCGATAGCCTCCACTTCCAAGCACAAGTATTATGTTATATTTCTAGATGATTTCTCACGAAGTGTTGGATCTACTTCATGTAGAAGAAAGACCAGAAATTTTCCAATTTTGTTGATTTTAAAGCACTTGTTGAGAAAGAGATTGGAAAAAAGTGAAGCCTCTCAGGAGCGATCATGGTAGTGAGTGCATGTCGAATGGGTTTAAAAATTTATGTGTAAAGGAAGGAATTCTATAGGAGTTGATAGCACCTCATAACCCATAACATAATGGGGTCACTGATAGGAATAACAAAAGTATTGTGGGAGAAAGATGGGTGATGTTGTATGAACAAAGCCTACATCTACACTCGTGGGATGAAGAATGCAACATAATGGTCTACTTGTAGAATAGAAGTCCCCACAAAATTCTTGGCATGAGTACACCAGAGGAAGATTTTTCAGGGAATAAACCAGATGTGTCACACTTTAGAATCTTTGGATCATCAGTTTACTATCATGTTTCCAAGGAAGAAAGGAAAAAGCTATAGTTGACAACATAGTTGGGCATATTTTAGGGGTACACAGATACACCTCACAACTATCGAGTGCACTTGTCATCCGTCATGATGACAGTGGTCAGATGGGATGTCAATTTTGATGAGGAGAAGGCAATGAGGTGTTATCTTGAGAGGGAGATTTAGTTTCATCTTGATCAAGATCTTTTGGCTCCAAAGGAAGAACCTCGAGATGTTGTGGAGTAGCCACAAGTAGAGAAGGAGAGAGTGGAGACATCCACTCAAGCAGAGACATCTAGAGATGGAAGGAAGTGTACCAAGGAAGCTAACAGATTATTGCAGGAGGCTATAGAGAATGTGGGAGCACCCACATCACAATGCAAGGAAAGGAGGTCACTGAATTAGTACATTGGCTACGTGGCTCTGATGAGCAAACTTGTAGAGACACATCCATCCTCATTCGAATAATTTGTAGAGAAACCTATATGGGTTGATGCTATGTTAAAGGAATATGATTCCATTGTTAGAAACAGTGATTGGGAAGTGGTCCCAAGACCAAAACACAAATTAATGGTTGGTTCAAGATGGATTTACAAACTAAAGCATGCAGTAGACGGGAGCATAGAGAAACACAAGGACAGATTTGTGGCCAAAGGGTTCTCTTAGGTGGAGGGAATTGACTATGAATAGACCTTTGCTCTATAGATTTTAACCTTATACGAAAATTACCTGTAAACAAATTGTTCCAATAGAAAAATCAA
Source organism: Pinus taeda (assembly GCA_000404065.3). Classification (NCBI taxonomy): domain Eukaryota; kingdom Viridiplantae; phylum Streptophyta; class Pinopsida; order Pinales; family Pinaceae; genus Pinus; species Pinus taeda. The sequence continues at coordinate 184,165 of APFE030796653.1, read as the reverse complement.
CAATAGCTAGAGCATAAAACTAATATACATAGAGATTTTCCCCTAGATCCCAAAACTAGGACTACCAGATTAATGTTTCATTATCTTCCTTTCAGTTTTACAATACATATATATACATGCCAAAGAATTCATTAACCCTAGATTATAACTTAACCATAGTTCCCTTGATTATATCAACAAAATACCATGGGAAGAAAACCATCATGCCCAAAACCATGTGCAAAACTCATTCACAAAATCATGGGTAGGTCCACCCATCATCTTTGGGTCTACCCCCCACCCTTGGGTCTGCCCAACTATTATTGGGTTCACATAAAATAAAAAACATTCCTAGGGTGTTGCCCAGATCCTGTGTAAGGGGGCTACTACCCCCCATCCAAACCCCCTGACGAGTGGGCTGCTACCCACCCTGTGACCACCCCACTTCATCTAGCACAATGTATAATGCTTGGTTCTAGTCATGGAGAGAATATAACACATACCCATCATGCTCCAATAGCAAGATACTCATCCATAAGGTCAATTTTAGCATTGTCATCGTAGATGGGGTTGAAGATCCACCAAATGGATGTGAATATAGCATTCCTCAATGGAGTTATTGAGGAGGAGGTGTATATTAAGCAACCAGAGGATTTTGATAACTTTGAAAAAGAGTCACTTGTGTGCAGACTCAAGGGAGTGTTGTATGGAATCAAGAAAGCACCTCATGCTTGGTATACCCTGATCGACAACTATCTCAATAGTTTGGGCTTCACCAAAAGTGAAGTAGATGGAAACCTTTATCACATTGTGGTAGAAGGTAAATGATTGATTATTATTTTATATGTTGATGACTTGATCCTTACTAGTGAGGAGTAGGTGATCAAATGTTACAAGGAGGACCTTGCAAGAGATTTTCAGATGAAGCACATGGGCCTCATGGACTACTTCCTAGTTTGGAAGTATGGAAAGGAGATGGGGAACTATTTGTCTCTCAGGGCAGGTATGCCAAAAATATATTGAAGAAGTTCTGCATGGAGAGTGACAAACCCATGGACACTCCTCTAGCGGGTAACTAGAGGGTGGAGGAAAGAGGATGCTACTTCAGGTGAGGAAGTGGAGCCTACCAGTTATAGATATCTTGTGGGTTCACTTATGTATTTGTTAAATAGATGACCAGACATGTGCTATTTATTTAACTAGCATAGTCAAGCCATGGTTAAGACAACTAAACTATATTGGAAGGTAGCAAATCATGTGTTGAGATGCCTCAAAGGCACTACCTAGTTTTTTCTTTGGTACAAACAAATATAGGGAGTGATGTTGCAAGGATTCATAGATGCATATTGGGTGGGGATTCCATCAAATAGGAATACCACATCAGGAGTAATTTTCAGTGTTGGATCAACAACGGTTTCTTGGTACAAAAGGAGGCAGAGATTTGTGGCACCTAGCTCAGCAAAAGCAGACTGCATGGCTGCAAGTCAAGCAACATGTGAGGTTATATGGATGAGAAAGATTATTGTTGGGTTATTTGGTCAAAAGATGAATCCTACATTGATTTACTGTGACAATCATAGATTTATCAAACTCTCTAAGAATTCGATATTTCATGATCGATCCAAGCATATAGACATCTCGTATCATCATCTACAAGATTTTGTGGAGAGGTGGATTATGCATTTGCAATACATTTCGACAAAGGAACATGGTGTAGGTATTTTAACAGAGGCCTTGTCAAGAGGAAAATGCAGATTCCATAGAATAAATATTGGGGTATTTAATAATATCTTTCTTGTTGAGAGGAAGTGTTGAAAATGTAGCAAGAAAATATAGTTTTGACTTTCCCTTGGTCAAACTAGATTAAATTATTTGAATTTCAATTTTAACAGAATATTTGGAGGTAGTTAACTGAGGTGACATGGCTCTTGTCACTTATTTAACTCAGTAAATTTGAGTTGGAGACACTTGATTTCCATTCTACATGATTTATTGCTAATTTGTAGCAATCTATTTCAGTTAATTGGAGTTATTGTCAATTTAACTAGTTCTCACTGTTAGTAGAACTAGTGGAGGTCAAGTTGAGGGTGTGTAACTTTTTTTCACACTGAGTGATCATCCAATTAACTAATCAATCAAACCAAAATGATTTTTTCATCCAGATAATTTGATTTAGTTAGTTAAGATTGGAGTTCAAGGGAAGTATACTATCATTTGTAAACTAATCCAAGTTGTACAGGTAGTGCATGTAGTGATAATCATGCCTATTGTCCAACGCAACACAAATTCATGGCACATTTTGAGCCATGCCATTCACTATCTCTGGCCCTTTCCTATTTCATAGCCTTGGAACATTATGCTATCACTAACTGATCTAGGTGACTCCAGAAATAGAAGGGGCCTTTAAAAACCTAAAAAATAAAAGTTATCAGACTGAAATGAAACCAGGACCAGATCTTATTTCTCATCATCCTGATTCCAACGGTGTGAACATCACTCAAATCTAGGTTCTTATGCTTAATATATTCACTGTCAAAGTTCTGGTCAAACTAGGCTAAATGGTAGTCACTAACAAGGCAACAATTTGGCAAAGGGTTGACACACAGAATCTGGTAGTTAGAATGGGAAAATTTCTCTCCTATTTAATTTTTCCATTGACCCTTAACAACCACTACCGATATTTTACCCATTATGGTTAAAAAAATAAAAAATAAATATATAGAAATGGGGTCGCAAGCTGCCACCCCCCAACAACATTGGTTAATTATTACATTGTGGTGGGTGGGCTAGTGACTGGTGGACCTGACAAACACACTAGTTAATGGGCAATGTCAAAAAAGTGTTGGCGGGTATTGAACTCGTGCAATCTGCTGAACGACCCGCCCATCGACAACCCTACCAACCAAACAATACACCATTTTAAGCATCGTCAAAAATCATTAAAACAAATGTCACCGAAAGTTGCAACAAATGCCTCCTATTTAAACAATGATCATGCCATATTTGGAGCATGGTGGGTTTTTAACCTGGTCTGCCCCCAACCAGAAACTTAACTTTTCTTCTGCCAACTAATAGGTCATTCGACCATTTCTTAGAAGATTTGTCGGTGCATTTCCATATAAATCTTAATCACTTGTTTAATGGAGGAGGAGTGGTGGAACCGAGCAATGGGGGATGAGATTGCAAGTGGAACTAGGAGTGCACCCAAGCTAGAACACTTCCCAGGCCAACACTAATTTCAAGAAATATTCCTATGAAATCTTGGGAGAATATTTTTGCAGCGAATCTTGAGGGAATCTAAATATTCCTTAGAGCTACAGAGATCATTTTCTTAGAACAGGGTCAAGTTTATAATTGTTTGACATGATTTCATGCCACGATTCCAATGTTGATGTCCATTTCTACATCTGAGATTTTCATTTTTAGTCCATGTGGGAAAATGGAGGTATAAGGGTCATTTATGTAAATTTGATAGTAATTCATTTCTGTTGCCATTTAATGAAAGAGGCCTCCCCACATTGAGCAGGGCCCGAAGATGTAGCCTACTAGGTGAACTCTGTAATCAAATCGCTTTGTGCCTTTTATCTCATGGTTGTTTTTTATTTCTTATTCTTTTCGTTTGTTTAAGTTACTTGGTTACATACTATTTTATATGCAATTCTATATACATCCATGAAGTAAAAGATCTTGATCAAGTTTGGTATCATATTATGTCTTCTTGATGCGAGTTGCATGGGTGAATTCTAACTAGGAACAAGCTCCAAAGAGGAGAAGGAAAACTCAAATAATTTGATCTCGAAGCAAGGCATGCACCACGAAGATGAAACATGGCATATGAGGAAGCTCGAATGGAGGAAGAGAGAAATTATCGCAATATCTTCTTCATCATGGCAGAAAAAATTGACAAGTTGTTTTATGAATATGATAATACAATCAAGTCTAAGAAGAAAGAACCAGAGGACCATGCCTCGGTAAATCATGAAGGTGGAAGAGGAGAGCCTTCTGAACCACCCTCTCCATCCTCTAGTGATAGTTCTTCTTCTTCTTCTTCATCACTTTAATAGGAATCATATGAATACATATAAGAAGCCATTTTTTAAGCTAGATGTAAAGTTTGATTTACCCACATATAATGGAGAATGTAATTTAGAGAAAATAAACAATTGGATTAAACATATCAATGTTTATTTCCTAATTCAGCAAGTCGAGGAGGATGAGGCTAAGATTCAATTAGCATCTCTTTGGCAAAGCAACACAACTCTCATATGGTGGGAGAGGAAGTTGCAAAAAGGCAACAAAAGCTTCGGTAATTTCCCTTCTTATTGCTCCAATTTTGTTTTTGCATGAAAAGATCAATTTAATCTTTTGGGTTATCGATAAAAGGCTTTAATGGAATGGAAATATTTGATACAAGGAAAGGGTCAAAATGTACAAATATTCATAGAATATTTTAGAAAATAAGCTTTGAATTTTAGCATTTCACTTGATTAACCTAAAACTGTAACAAAGTATATTGGTGTTTTACATAATTACATCAGGCATTCTTTGTCTTTATTTGAGCCTACTACTATTGATACAGCCAGTGTAAAGGCCATTCACCTTCAAAGTAGGGGAAAGAATAATAAAGAAGATCAACTGAAAAAATCATCCTTCAAACCTCATAATGGAAAGTTCAAAGGAAAAGGCAAGGGAAAGGACAAGAAGGTGGCTACAATGAAGAAGGAGGAAGGAGCAAAGGCATGTTACACACTTTGCAGGAAGGAAGGCCGTGATGATGAAAATTGTTGGAAGTTGCACCCAAAGTTAAAACCAAAGAGATTTGGTGGGAAGAACAATTAAAAGATGATGGAAACCATGCAATGGGACCTTGGATCTGATTCTAGTGATGAGACATAGATCACAACAGTGGGAAAACAAGGTACTCTTTCTCTTCATGATAATGAAAATTCTGAATTGCATGCAAGTACAAGTTCTTCAAATGAGTCCCTTATTAATCAATGAAAGAGGACTGAATTGTTCCACATTAGAGTTGTAATGAAACATACTAAAGTGGAAAACTTGTTTGATCTAGGCTCATAAGAAAATTTGATTTCAGAATCCTTGGTTAAGAAGTTAGGGTTAGAGACCAAGCCTCATCTAAAACCCTACCCTCTTGGTTGGGTGTGTGACAAAGCCAAATTACATGTAACCAAGCAATGTAGAGCTATATTTGTGATAGCATCCAAACTAGTAGATGAGGTTGATCTTGATGTTGTACCCTTCGATATATGTTGTATTGTATTGGGGAGTCCATATTTGTATGACAGGAAAGAAGTTTTATTTCACCATGAAAACAAGTATCATCTCACGAAAGATGAGCTGGAATACATTTTTTGAGCTCATCATGCCAAAATCAGTGCCAGTCTTGTAAGTTCAGGTCAAATGAAGAGATTCATCAATTCCAATAAAGGGTGCATGCTCATGGTTGTGAGAGAAAAATATGCAGATACATCTGAAGCTTTCCATGGTTGTGATCCCATTCATAAAAAAGAATTGTATGATTTTTTTTTTAACTAGAATGGCATTTTTTAGGAACCAAGTGGGTTGCCTCCAAAACATGAGGTCCAACATGAGATTCACTTACATTAGGATGCTCCTTTACCCAACATTGGTATGTATAGGTTGTCATCCATTGAGATGGAGGAGATAAAGAATCCAGTGTAGGAAATGTTGAACCAAGGGGTTATAAGGCCAAGTTTTTCTCCATGTAGTTCACCTATTGTGTTGGTGCCAAAGAAGGATGGCACATGGAGGATGTGTGTGGACTACAAAACACTCAAAAAAATAGAGGTGAAGAATTGGTACCCTATCCCTCATATTGATGATTTGTTAGATCATCTCCTCCATCAGCAAGGCTGAGACTATTTCATCAAACTGCAAAGCAGTTGCATTGCTACCTATTGCAATAACCAGACTA